>AWOL01S0030407.1:5362-46015 GCA_000715115.1 Nicotiana otophora
TATATATATAGAATATTGATTCAGGACGAACGTTGACTACTTTATCTTATAATAGTTGGAGCTACCATTTTTAAGATTAATTAACTTAATATTCTAAAAATAATGTGTGGGTGTGCAATCTACACCGTACTATGTCATAAAATCTTGTCTGACTACTGTTTGCTTTTTCTTCCTTAATTAATGGTCTTAATTTATTATTTATTTTAACAATATTTAAGTATTTAAAATGGATGTGCCGTCCTTTCAAAATTCAGTAATCACATGAGTGGAAGAAAATATTCTCCATAGAAATGAAAGAATGGTGAGGCCATTGTTCTACAACTAGACTAATTCGTCTTTAATATTGATTCATCACACAAAAATTAATTTTTTTTGTGGGGTGGGGGTTGGGTGGGGAGTTGTCTTCTCCAAATATCTTTATATTTTTTAAAGAATTGCAGATAAAACAGGAAGTAGTAAACAAGAAAAGCAAAAGATGCAATTAACTATTGAAAAATATATCTTATGAGTTCTCTAATTCAAAAGATACGTGTTAGAAGAAATAAACATAATAGAAGAAAAACTTTTCTGTTATTCAATTATTTGACTAGGCAAAGTAACTTTGTCTTTGCATGAATTTCTTTAATTAGATGTTCAAATCATTTTTTGGGTGGCAATTAAAAAATTTGGTCTTATGTTTCATCCTTCGTTGGACGAACATGGTCTCTTAATTAGTGATGCTGAACAACGTAGTTTTATTCTTTCTATATACTACTATGAATTAAAGAAAAAAATTAAATAAGGCAAGAGAAGCTGAAACAAATGAAGTGACATACGACCGTCAAGAAAATATGCATACTATAAGAAATTAAATTAATTAAAGACAATTTTGATCGGTACCAAGTACTCAAAGTACATATGAAATGTTAAAACAAGTACAAAAATAACATGTACATATTTAAGGTGGTGCACAACAAGTTCATAGCAATCAAAATGAAGTGTGTATGTAATCACAATGTTCTATATTGGCTATTAGCCTGTGATGTCTTGTTCTGTCTATAGGTAAGGTTCGCATATAGCTTTTTCTAGTTTGTCACGACCAAAATTAGATGGTTGTGATAGGCACTTACTGAGCATTTTATTCGTCAAGTGAACCCTAAACATACATATAATTGTTATTCTAACTAAAATTAATCAAGTCTTTCATGACGACTAACATTGGATAGTTGTGACGGACAATTAGCGAGTATTCTACCCGCCAATCGAACCCTGAACGTACATATATATGTTTTTCTTAACTAAAGTAATTAAGTTTGTCATGACCAAGATTGGACAGTTGTAACGGACACTAAGTGTGCATTCTACTCCCTAGCGAGCCTTGAACATACATTGTCACGACCCAAAATCTCACCTCTTGCGTCTGATGGCACCTAGTCTCTAAGATTATGTAAGTCGATTTCAATTACATTTCAAACCATTTTTTTTAATTAAATACATAATTGAAAGCAAACAACGGAAACAAGTATGAATACAACAACCATCCAAGACTGATAATATGGAGTCAAGAACTTTAACTGAATACATGGAATGATCACGAGAATCGAATATACAATACTGTTTGATTAAAAATTAACAGTACAATGAAATTAAAAGACTCCAAGGGACTGCGACGACCAAGCAACTATACCTTGAATCCTTATGATCCCGCTTTAACTCTGTCCAAGTTCGATATCTCCAATACCTGGCTCTGCACAAAAATGTGCAGAAGTATAGTATGAGTACACCATGGTCGGTACCCAGTAAGTATCAAGACTAACCTCAGTGGAGTAGAGACGAGGTACAGTCAAGACATTCACTAGTCTATTAACCTGTGCAATATAGTATACAAAATAATAGAAAACATATAACAATAAAGGCAACACAAATCAACCATTAATATTGCTCAACAATTGATAAATACAAGTACACCCAATTAAATCAAGTTATTCAAATAAACATATTTCACATATAATTCTTCCAAATAACTCTCTTTCAAATATAATTTCCTCAAATAAATATCTTTCAAATATAATTCTTTCAATAAATCGTTTTCAAATATAATTTCCTCAAATAAATATCTTTCAAATATAATTCTTTCAATAAATCTTCTTCAAATATAATTCCTTCAAATACTACTTTTGGAATAAAAATCCTTCCAATTAATACTTTGAATATAATTCTTTCAATTAAAAGTCACCATGTGACACCTCATTTCATAATCATAAAAATACGGGTCTCAGCCCTTTTCATGTTTTCATGCATATTTTTCTCGCACCTCGTGCCCATTTTTCATATCACATCTGCACGGACAATTCACGTGCCAATAATAAAACCATAATATTTTCCCCGGCACTTCGTGCCCACGTTTCATATCTCAACTGCACGGACAATTCACATGCCAATATCATCATTATTTACTCACGGCACCTCGTGCCCACATTTCTTTTCATAATCCGCATGGCAATAGCCATGGGCTCCCAATTTCAACATAAATCAGACTATTATCAATTTACCAACAACAACACAAATTGCAGAAGGTATAAAAATAAACACAAAGAAAATCACAACATCACATAAAACCACCAATGCAAACTCCACATCATCACATATCATCCCTAACAATAGCCGCCCTTATTTCTCCTATAGCCACCCTTATCACTCCTATAATATCCTCCCTTATCCCTCCGCCCTGACAATATCAATAGCCACCCTTATCTCTCTTATAACCACCTTTATCACTACTATAATAGCCTCCCTTATCCCTCCGCCCTGACAATATCAATAGCCACCCTTATCGCTCATATTGCCACCCTTATCGCTCATATCGCCACCATTATCGCTCCCCTAGACAATATTCCAACAAACACAACAACAGTGAAATGCCACCATTATACCCACATAATACCAATAGTGGAATGCCACCCTTATATCCTCAAAATAATAACTCACACAACACAATAATTTACACAGAAAATTTTCACAGCAACACTACAAAATCAATTCATATCACAATTTGCCCAATGGCCACAATCAAATTCTAAAGATACAACCAAATTAATTAACTTCACAACAAATAGCCGAAGGCTCCACACAATGTGTATAACACCCCAAAAATAATCAACAGAGATAGAAATTTCTCAACATAAAGCAAAGCCTTCATTAGTCCAAATTCTCAATATTTATATAAACACCTCTTCTTAAGCTCATTTAATTAATTATTTGCAGAGGGAAAATCCATAATGAAAATAAATTCCAAGAATTATCAAACCAACAAACTCACGGAATTACATAAATAATCAAGTAACAATCACATCAAATTGTCATATAACAACAAATTCAACAACAAGGGTTTAGGCATGACAAATAGATGATTGATTATATGCCAACAATTATCCAATTTACTACACAATATGCCCAAGACTTTAGCTCAATAAATTTTGTACATATAAGCCCGAGTACGTACTCGTCACCTCACATATACAGCTTTTCACATTTCACAAATAGCACATAAGACTCAATACCTAAGGGGTAATTCCCCCACTCGAGGTTAAGCAAGACACTTACTCTTTTGAAGTTATGCCGATATTCCAAAATTGCCTTCTTGCTTGAATCAACTTCCGGACAACTCAAAGCTATTTAAATCAGTTGTATAACTTCATTAAAATTCATCGAAAATAATTTCGGATAAAAAAACGTCGACTTAAAAATTTATTCCAAAAAGTTAACAAAAGCCAACGCGGGACACGCCTCTCAGAACCCGATATAATTTTTATGAAATCCTAACACCCATTCCGATACGAGTTAAACCATACCAATATTATCGAATTTCAATAATAACTAGACCTCCAAATCTTAAATTTTTGTTTTTGGAAGATTTTACAAAAATCTTGATTTCCTCCATTTAAATCTGAATTAAACAATGAATGTAATCATAGATTCATGAAATATAATCACTTTAGTATATAGAACACTTACTCCAAACACCCACGCAAGAATCTCTCTAAAAATCACCTTCTACCGGGTTCCCAATTTGATTTTGTATTATGAACTCAAAACCCCCATTTTAGGACTTTTAATTTTGCCCAGATATGCCTTTATCGCGAACGCGGAAGTATCCCCGCATTCGCGAAGCACAAACTCGACTGCCCAGAATTAACCCTTCGCAAACGTGACACAGGCCTCGTGAACGCGAAGCTTTTCTGTCCTCTTACTTCGCGAATGCGGCACACCACACGCGAATGCGAAGGCCAAACGCACGGGGTCCCCAACTACCTTCTCTTCTTCACGAACGCGAGCCAATCTTCGCGAACGCGTAGCTTTAACACCAGCTCCTCTTCGCGAACGTGAGACCTTCTTTGCGAATGCGAAGGGCAAATCTTGCCAGTCTTAAATTCCCCTTCGCGAACGAGAGGGCCCACTCACGGACGCGAAGAAGGAAACCAGAAGAAGCACACCAGCAGTCTTCAGCCAACATGCCAAGTCCAAAATAATCCGTTAACCTTCTGAAACTCACCCGAGGCCCCAGGACCTCAACCAAACATACCGTCAAGTCCCATAACATCATACGAACTTAGACGAACCCTCAAATCACCTCAAACAATGCTAAAACCACGAATCATACCCCAATTCAAGCCTAATGAACTTTATAATTTCAAGTTTTCACAAACGACATCGGGACCTATCAAATCAATCCGGAATGACTTCAAATTTTGCATGCAGGTCATAAATGACATAACAAAGCTATTTAACCAGAATCGGATTTCAACCCCGATATCAAAAAGTCAATCCTCCGATCAAATTTCCCAAAAATTCATCTTTCGCCATTTCAAGCCAAATTCCTCTACATACCTCCAAATAATTTTCCGGATACGCTCCTAAGTCCATAATCACCATACAGAGCTATTGACATCATCAAAATTCTATTCCGGAGTCGTTTGCTCAAAAGTCAACTCTTCGGTCAACTCTTTCCGTTTAAGCTTCTAAATAAGGATTGTTCTTTTAATTTAATTTCGAATATTCAGTAAATCAAACTCGACCACACCCTCGGGTCATAATACATATTGCGAAGCTGCTCGAGACCTTAAGTCACTGAACGGGGTGTAAATTCTTAAAACGACAAGTCGGGTCGTTACATACATGCATATGCTATTCTAACTAAAGTAGACAAGTTTGCGATGACCAACATTGGACGGTTGTAACGGGCACTTAATTAGCGAGCATTCTACCCGCCAAGCAAACCCTGAACGTACACATGTATGCTGTTTAACTAAAGTAAACAAGTTTGTCATGATCAACATTGGACGGTTGTGACAGGCACTTAACGAGCATTACCCATCAAGCGAACCCTGAACATACATACATATGTTGTTCTAACTAAAGTAAATTATGGGACTTCAGATGGTCCTGTACCAAACAACATGCAAATTCAAAATGAATAATCTTGATCTTGCAAAGCTTTATGTTGGTAGTTATCCATGCCCTTTAAAGAAGGAAAAAGCATACTTGTATTGTGGCGTCGCACTAGCTACACTGTTCATTACTAACCCAAAATATCAGAGGTTTAGAGTAATACAGAAGTTCCACTGCAAGTCTCTGGCAGCTTCAAACCAATAGAATTAGCTTTAGAAGATTAGACAGATTGTTCTTCTCCCACTTTCCAAATATATTAACACATAAAAACAAGAGAAACCGGTCTTTATTTCCGAAAGGAGAAGGATAAGATGCTTAAAGTAATGCTTAATTGTATCTGCATCCACTTTCTGATATGCTCATAATTTTTATTAGTAAATTATAATGCTTTTGTGGTGGGAAATTAAGAGTGGTTCTAGTCTTCAAGAGTCAAACTCATTACTCAAAAGTGAGAAATGGAAAACATGAAACTTGCATATAATTTCTGAGGTCATGAGCTGATGACATATAGAATATTAACAAACAAAGCGATTCAAACAATCTCCAATACGAATGATTCAATTAAAAAGTTGAAAAAAGTAGCCTCAAGAACATTATAAACATGGACATATTTGCAAAAAAAACAATGATGTGATGTAAGGAGAATCAATCTCATATTCACTTTGCTTCCTGATGTTTTACTATATATTCTGGAGCTCACAATATATCCAACAAATGTGGCTTACAAAGCAAGGGAAGCTAAAAACTTAAAGGATAGGAGTTTTATAGTAATACAAAGATCATCAGATTGCAGCAATGAGTTTCTTTGATAAATGGAAGCCAGTAGCTGCAATGATATTTGTTGAATTTGCTCTGGCTGTTGTAAACGCACTCTTCAAAAAAGTACTCAGTGGAGGAGTGAGTTTATTGGTGATAGCTACATACAGGTTCTCAATCGCCACGATTTTCTTAACCCCAATAGCATGTTTACTAGAAAGGTATGGTTTTTTATACATTTGTGTACTGATTAGAAGAGTTCAATAATTCTGCTACTATATGACAGTAAGATCTTATTCCTATATTCCTTTGCAGGAATTTCATATCAAATTTAACAGGTCGCGTTGTTTGTTCTCTGTTCTTCAGTGCACTTCTCGGGTCAGTTTTCTGCTCATTGTATATGCTTAAGTATATCTTCATCACATTTGGTCTCATTAAAAGATTATGGTATTCACTTTCCTTCTATCGGGAATAACTTCTCTACCTTCACAAAGGTAGGGGTAAGGTCCACGTACATTCCACCTCCCAGACCCTAATTTGTGGATTACACTGAGTATTGTTGTTGTTGTTGGTGTTATTCACTTTCCTGTAACAACAAATTCTGAGAAAGATTGTTGTTTTCAGGGGTACACTCACTCAATATTTCTTCCTAATTGGGCTTAAGTACACCTCAACAACATTTAGCTGCGCTTTCATCAATATGGTTCCCATCAACACATTCGTTATGGCATTGCTACTCGGGTAAGCACAAACAACTACTGCTCGATTGGTTCTTTATGCAATCATCATATCGATATGCATGAACGATTAACCTGTAAAATTGTTGCAGGCAAGAGAAAATAACAATTAAATGCAAAAGCGGGAGAGCTAAGGCGTTAGGAACCTTATGTTGTCTCGGCGGAGCCTTAATACTTACTCTATACAAAGGAATGCCACTGATAAGCAAGACGGCATCAGAAGTACTTGAAGTGAACCACAGCACAAAGAATTGGATTGTTGGTTCGTCGTTTCTATTTGCAGGAAGCCTCGTTTGGTCGTCGTGGTTCCTCATACAAGCTAGGATAGGGAAGGAATATCCTTATCAGTATTCTAGCACAGCAATAATGTCATTACATGGAGCCATTCAATCTGCTATATTGAGCCTTGTCATTGATAGAAACACATCAACTTGGTTTCTGAAAGGAAGTTTAGAGATCTCAAGTGTCATATACGCCGTGAGTAATCTCTTCTTTTCATTCAAGATATTATTTTAGAAGAATTAAAAAAAACAACCGCCCACCTAATCTCTTGAACTAAAAATAGTTGACGGATGTATAATATATGTATAATATGTGTATAACTGTGTATAATTAATGTATACTGGCTAGAAAAAATAAATAATGAATCTGTCCGGCTATTTGTGTAACAGGGAATAGTGGGATCAGGGTTATGCTGTGTGGTAATGTCATGGTGTGTAAAGAAAAAGGGTGCCGTTTTCACTTCTGCATTTAGTCCCTTTATTCAGATATTTGCTGCTGTTATTGACATCTCCATACTTCATGAACAAATTCATCTTGGAAGGTTGGAACTTCTTTTCTACAACAATTTCTTGACTTCAAAAAGAATTGTTGGATATTACTATTACTGAACAGTTTGTTTTCTTTAACAGCATATTGGGGTCAATTTTGGTTATTATTGGATTGTATATTCTTCTATGGGGTAAAAGAAAAGAAGCAGAAATTTTGAAGGATTCTCCGGCAACAGAAAAGAATGGACAAGCTACACTACCAGTTACGTCCAGTCCGGCTCGTACTTAAGAAGAATACATGCAATGGAATTCCTCCTTGAAACACTAAGTAGTGCAATTTCCAGTATCTAAACAACAAAGAATCAATATTGTAATGGCCAAAAGTGTATATTCCAGTTTGATGTTGCTGAATGCGCTGGTGCAATGTGTTTTTCCTAACATGTCGATGATATTCATCTTCTTTCTGTAGGATTTTTGTCAAATATACAACACTTTGCATGAAAATTTACACCAGAACTCAATTCCTAGTTCAATAAACTTAAGATCTTTTAGTTCAAACTTTTAAGTTTAATAGTAGCTAGCTCCAACCAAATTTGTATGATTTAATTTCCACCAGATATATAAAGCATGTGTTTTGCGAAAGCCATGGCACATAATACGTAACTTGAAGTAAGCATGAAGGATCACCTATAACAGGCTACACCTTTGTCTCTAACTGTTGTTTCAATGTAATCAATAAGGCATGACTTTCCCTTAAATTGTACAGTATCTAACTTTTGGACTTGTTTTATGTTTGTACTTCCAAGTACACTCGAGGATTTAAGAATAATATTCTGTTTATTAACAGGATTTAATTTGTAAGAGAGCACCTTTACATTATCAACAATAATTTCTAAAACTTATTCATCATATTTCTTGGAGAGTTTATATTCGATCAGAACACACACTTTTTAGGGCAAATTTAATCATATCATATATGCATATATAACTTGATCATAGCATTAATAAGTACAATTGATAAGGATAACCATTCGTAGAGTATCCAGTTTTAAACTCTACTCCAAATACACCTTTTATCTGATGTAACACACTCCTATTACTGTGTATAACTCCTCTCCTATATAATTCTGTTGATATCAATAATATGTAGTAGTTCTTCTCTGCAATTCCTCTCCTTTACCGGGGGCGGCCCGACTGTGATGACCCGATAGGTCATTTATAGTTTTACCCTTCATTTCTGTGTTTCGAGACCTCGAATAGCTCCGTTTAGCCTTTCTCGATTTGCGTGCACAGTTCGTGTCCTTTTTCCGGAAGGTTTTTATGAGAAAATTGATAAAGATGTGAAATCGTGCCTTAGAACTCATTTGAGTTGACTACGGTTAACGTTTTGTGTAAACGGACCCGTATCAGTATTTTGACGGTCCCGGTGGGTCTGTATCGTGATTTGGGACTTGGGCGTATGCCCGGAATCGAATTCGGAAGTCCCTAACTTGATGTATTGTAATTTGTTGAAAACTAGAAGTTTAAAAGTTTAAAGAATTCATAAGTTTGACCGTAGTTTGACATTGTTGCTATTGGGTTCGGATTTTTGTTTCGGAACTTGGTATAAGTTCATTTCAATATTTATGACTTGTTTGCAAAATTTGGTGCAAAACGGAGTTGATTTGACGTGATTCAAACGTCCGGTTGAAAAATTGAAAGTTCTTAAGTTTCTTTGAAAATTTTATTTGTTTTGGTGTCCGATTCATAGTTCTAGGTGTTATTTTGATGTTTTGATATAGCAAGTTCGTATGATGTTATTACACTTGTGTGTATGTTTGGTTTGGAGCCCGAGGGGCTCGAGTTAGTTTCGGATAGGCTACAGAGTGATTTTTGAACTTAGAAGAGTGTTGGTACATCAAGTCTGCAGATCTTGCATTTGCGAGGACTTGATCGCAAATGCGAGCCTAGCAAATGCGAGGTCAGGCTCGCATATGCAAAGTTGGTGGGGGCTGGGTGAGGTTTGCTTTTGCGAAGTGAAGTCTGCAGATGTGAATGGGGCAGATTCGTATTTGCGACCATGAATGTTGCATTCATCGTAGACTTGAGGTACATATGCTCGGCGTTCGCAGTCCTGAAGTCCCCTTCTACTTTATCCTAGCTATTTATTTCTTTTCAGTCAGTTTTACTTTCATTCAGACCCTTATCTGTATTATTCTAATCGCTCGTGCACTTGTGACACCAGTTCTGGGTTGTATTTAGATATTTCGGTTGTTATGACTTTTCGCACTTTATTTCAGTTCTATTACAGTTATTTCAGTTTAATTGGCATCGGTTAATTTGATTTGTTAAAAATGGCTTAAAACTCTTCCAACGTTGGCTTGCCTAGCAAGTGAAATGTTAGGCGCCATCACGGTCCCGAAGATGAAAATTTCAAGTCGTGACACAGACGATGTTTGTGGCCTAAAGCCAAACTTTAATGAGGGCCTTAACTTTTTTTTAATTTTTTTAATTTTTTTTATTTGAAATCTATTTTTCAGTTTTTTTAAATGCAAAGTTATTAATAATTTTCTTATTATCAATTTCTCCTAATAAGTCTTTCTCAATTGACAAATATAGCTAATCCATTTAATTTTGAAAAACTTTTTTTCACTGAACCAACGGTAACAAGAGTTGTTAACATTATTCTATAAGCAATATAAGTATTTGAAAAAAGAATCAAGTCTTCATATTTGATTAAGTATATCAATTAAACTGTTATCTTCTACTTGTACTATTTTCCTTAACACTTTTAATTCAGAAAAAAAATCTAAACCATCAATATCTTATTGATTATTATGCTTTAAGAAACATTCATGATTAAGACAATATTTTTTTATATAAATTTTCAACATCTTGTGATTTTAGTTTTTTACCGCTAAATAGAAAACCAAAAATATTTTCATATGCTTCGAATTATTCAAATCTATTTTGAAGTAAAATAAAAAATAGCTTTATCTACTGTATATGAAAAGTAATCACATGTAAAGGACTCTTCGAGAGACTTTGAGATTTCATTATCAACATTCCCATCAAATTGTTTCTTCCTATATATCATACATTTTGTACGCAATTCGGGTTTAATATTCATTTCAAATACAATTTCCTTGACAAAAATCATAGAGGTTGAAAATCTTTCTTCTCTATATTTGTTAAAGAAAGAAATCAAACCTTTTAATTTATCTATGGTAACATCAATATGCATGTCTTTGACTGCAAATTTATGCTAATTGAATTAACATCAAATAATATAGGAAAAAAGTCCAAAATTGCCCCTCTACTATGGTATATTGTTTACTTCTGTCACCCGCTATACTTTTCGTCCAAATCTATCCCTACCGTTAGCAAAGTTTGCATAATTGCCCCTAACCCTAACAGATCTACACTGTGGCAGCTGACCCCCTCAATTTTCTCCATGTCAGCTGATGTAACGACCCGGCCGGTCGTTTTGAGTGTATTAGCCCTGATCCCCTATTTACTATTTTTACCGTATCTGTTCCTGCTTAAGTGACTTGCCGGGAGGTCTTGTTTTTGCTTTCGGAGTGTTTTGGGACACTTAGTCCCTAAAGCTTCTTAAATCTCAGGATTTTGACCGTAGTCGGAAGCCTGTGAAGATGACTCCAGAATGGAGTTCCGTCGGTTCCGTTAGCTCAATTGGGTGATTTTGGACTTAGGAGAGTGTCCGGACTGTTAATTTGAGGTCCGTAGCTGATTTAGGCTTGAAATGGCGAAAGTCAAATTTTTGAAAAGTTTGACCGGGGGTTGACCTTTTGATATCGGGGTCGGATTCTGATTCCAAAAGTTAGAGTAGGTCCGTAATATTGAATATGACTTGTGTGAAAAATTTGAGGTCAATCGGACGTGCTTTGGTGGTTTGATAGGTTTTAGCGTCGTTTGTGAAATTTGAAAGTTTAGAAGTTCTTTAGGCTTGAATTCGGGTGTAATTGGTGTTTGATGTTGTTTTGAGTGATTCGAACGTTCGACTAAGTCCGCATGGGTTTATATGACTTGTTGGCATGTTTGGTTGAGGTCTGGGGGCTTCAGGGGTGTTTCGGATGCCCATCAGAAGGAAATTTGGACTTAGGCATTGCTGGTTTCTTGTGGTGTTCTGGTATTTCGCACATGCGGTGGAAGCCCGCAGGTGCGGCCCCGCAGAAGCAAAGAAGAGGACGCAAATGCGGGCAAGGCCAGGTTGGACTGGAAGCGCAAGTGCGAGGTTAGGAGCGCATCTGCGAAACCGCAGATACGGAAAAAGGCCTGAGTGGCAAGGATCGCAGAAGCGGGCAGAGCCCGCAGGTGTGAATATGTGACCGCAGATGCGGAATTTGGGAACTTAAGTGGGATCCGCACCTGCAATGGAATTTTCGCAGGTGCGGCGTCGCAGATGTGACAAAATGTCTGCAGGTGCGGAAGCACTGGGCAGAAAATGGAGCTTCGAGGGTTTCATTCCCATTTCGATTTTGGGACTTTGAGAGCTCGATGTGAGGCGATATTTTGAGGTTTCTTCAAGAAGATTGTTGGGGTAAGTGATTCTAACTCAGATTGGACTATATTTCATGAATCTATTGCTATTTTCATCATCTAATTAGGGATTTGAGTTGTAAATTTGGGGAAAAATGGTAGAAACTTCATAGGCTAAAATTTTGAATTTTGGAAGGTGATTTGAGGTTGGATTCGAGTAATTCTTGTATGGTTTTACTCGTGAGTGGATGGGTATTCATATTTTGTGACTTTTGTCGGATTTCGAGATGTGGGCCCGGGACCCGATTTGAGCCTATTTCAGATTTTGGCTTATAATTTAGTGTTTTTCTTGTGAAATCGATTCTTTTAACTTATATTAATTATATCGTACTGCTTGTGACTAGATTCGGGGCGTTTGAAGATTGATTCGAGGGGCAAGGACATTGCGGAGTAGGATTTTGCGTGGTTTGAGGTAAGTAACAGCTCTAAATTTTGTCCTGAGGGTATGAAACCCCGGATTATGTTTTATGTGATCGGTTTTCGAGGTGGCGCACATGCTAGGTGACGGGCGTATGGGCATGCACCGTAGAAATTATGACTTTGTCAAATTCCATGGAACTGTGTAGTTGAATAATCTGTTGTTATCTGTACCTCCAGGTAGTAGAGAAATCGAACCACAAATTATATTTAGATTATGTGTTGGCACTGTAGGGACCCATAAAGTCGTGTACATGTTGAACTATTTGCTAAATTATTGTTTTGTACTCGGTCACAGTTTACTTGTTTATTTTATCTCAGTCTCTATTGTTCATTATTGATGCATCATATCATTGCTGTTTGGGCTGATTTTCATGATTATTGAGAGCCCGAGAGACTGGAGAGATTTATGACCGAGTGAGGCCGAGGGCCTGATTGTGAGATATTATACTATAGCACGTGAGTTGTCCGTACAACACGTGAGTTCTCCGTACGGATCCATATATTATACTATAGCACGTGAGTTGTCCGTGCGGATCCAACTATTATACTATAGCACGTGAGTTGTCCATGCAACACGTGAGTTATCCGTGCGGATCCAGATATTGATACTATAGCACGTGAGTTGACCGTGCAAATTATAGCGCTTGGGCTGAAAGGAGCCCCTCCGGAGTCTACACACCCTCAGTGAGCGCATGTACCTATTGAGTGTGAGTACTGAGGGCTGAGAGCTGAGTGGTTGAGCTGTTGTGACGAGTTGAGTGTCTGTTGCCCTGAGAGGCTGTACTTGTTTTCCATTTGTTGATGCACTTAGTTGCTATCTGTCATTTTTGTAAAATTTCTGAAAGATTCTATATCCGAATTACCTGCACTGTAACTGTATAAACTGATTTGACTTGAACTGCCGGATTTGATAGGATGTCTATTCTTTGCTGGAATTATTGCAAATGAACTGTATTTGTATAGCTCGTCAATACCTTCTCAATTCTTTATTTATTTCTGTTACTTGATGAGTTGGTTGTGCTCATGCTACACCCTGCACTTCATGCGCAGATCCAGGTATTTTTGATCACGGAGATCGTTGAGTTCGTGCGCGATCGAGTACCGGAGACTACGAGGTAGTTGCCGACGTCCGCAGACCTTGTCTCTCCTTCTATGTTTTCTTTCTTTCCAGTATTGATACTCAGACACTGTATGTATTAGACTGGATATCTGGATGCTCATGATTCAGTGACACCCCGATGTCGGGCTATTCTTCCGCACTTATGCTTTGGGTTTTATCCCGTTTTCATGAAAGACGCCGGTTATTTTAAATATATTAATTCATTTCTATTAAATGTTGAAAGTGTTTTGGAGATGTCGGCTTACCTAGTATCACGATAAGCGTCATCACGACAGGTTAGGTTTTGGATCGTGACATCTGCCAAGTCAGCAGGTCCCACCCAACCTCTTTAATATTCTGCATTTGAATAGTTGACCAAAAAAAGTTCCCATTTCCCCGTACAATCTCCTTACCCCACCCCCTAAAAATGAAATCCTTTCCCAACATTTTTTTTTTCCATTCTTTCCCTTTACCTTCTTCATTGCAGAGATTATACCTTCACCAAAATAAAATCTAGTCTTCTTCTCCCATTAACAAATTATCATTGCTGAAAAATTAGGGTTCATCAAAGGAATCACAATTGAAGACCTTCAATATGTCAACAATGGTATTCTCCAATAATGGCTCTTGAAACCCATTACGGTATATTCTTTGGATGTCTAAAAATTTCGAATTCCACTTAGATTAGTTGATTATTTATGGAGGAGATCCACTGGGTGTTGTCGTTTTGAGCTTAATGTCGTGAATCAAACATTGATTTTATAAATTTGAGTAAATAATACTTGAACTATATTTTTTTGGTCGTCGAAATTCAAAGCTGGAAAAAGGCTCAAGATCCTAAAATTTCTTGCTTCTTTTATACTGAAATCTAGTGGAGAAAATAAATTTTGGATCTTAAAAAGGAAAGAATAATACTGGTGTTCAAATTTTTTTAAAAAAAAACTGAAATCACAGTTGAAGGAGTTGTAAAAAAGCTCGAAAACATAAGATGGGTATTCTGATTTGCTGAAGTTTGAGCTAAATGTTTTGGAGTTTGTTGGAAATTTTCATGTGGAGAAGTTTTGGACGATCAGAGTCTGTTTGGTTAAAAAGTTTGTTTGGATCAAAATATTTGAAGCAAAGATGGAGAAGCACGGACGAAGAAGAAGAAGCAACCTTTTTGGGATTATTTTTAATTTGCTGATTTAGTAAATAAGTGTAATAAATAAAATATATTTTTAAATAGTGGCATGGACTCTTACGTGGAACTTTAATAAATTCAATAACTAAGATATTATTAAAAGTGTTGATATGGACTCCACCTTGGCATTTTATTTGGTGGGACCTGCTGATATGGCAGTTGACATGGAGAAAATTGAGGGGGTCAGCTGTCACTGTGTAGATCCGTTAGGGTCAGGGGCAATTATGCAAACCTTGTTAACGGTAGGGATATATTTGAACGATAATTATAACGGGTGACAGAAGTAAACAATATACCATAGTAGAGGGGCAATTTTGGATATTTTCCCAATAATATATCATACAAAATAGTCATACTCAATAAAAATTTAAATTTTTTAAGTTTATATATTACTATGCAAATTAACTTCATTTTTAGTTTTTGGATTATCGCTAATTTCTACTAATTTCAATAAAGCATCTCTTATTTGTGGAGTTTGAAGTTTTATTGCTTTAATACTTTCAATACGATATTCCCAACGAGTTTGTGACAATGATTTAAGAGTTAGATTGAGTACAATATCTTTTAGTACTTTCCATCGCTTAGTAGGAGATGCAAATAGTGAATACATACGTTGTACCACTCCAAAAAATAATATAGCTTTTGTACAAGAATTAGCCATGTCACAAAGTACCAAATTTAGATTATAACAACCACATGGTGTATAAAATGATCTAAGATTTACATCAAGAAGTCTTTTTTGCATTCTTTGATGTTTTCCTTCATGTTGGACCCATTATCATATTCTGTCCACTTAAATTATCAATATCAAGTCCAATATTTTTTTATCTCATCTATAATTTCTTCAAAAGATCCTTTTTTTTGTATCATCTACTTTTTAAAATTCTACAAAATATTCATTAATTTTTATTGGAGTTGATGAAATATCCACACTCCACAATATAAAAGACAATTATTTTGATGACTTGTATCTGGAGTACAATCAAGTATGATTGAGAAATACTTTGTTTTTATCATTTTTTCTATAATTTTATTCTTAATTTCACTTGAAAATAAGTTTATTAATTCATTTTGTATTCTATGCCCAAGGTAATAACTATGAATTTCATCATGCTTAGTTCGCCGAACATATTCCTGCATGACGATTTGGAAATCATTTCAATTAAACTTTTAAAAATTTCATTGTTCTCTTGATATATCTTTTTATTTTTTCCTCTAAATGCTAAATTATTTTTCCCCAAGAGTTTTGATCGCAATAATAATTTTTGACAATATATTTTCTTAATGCTCTCTATCTCTATCAATTTGTTCTCTAATAATTTTATCAATTTTTCTTGCAGTCTTATTTCTAAATCAATATATGCAGTCATGTTAATAATATGCTCGGTTGTTGTTTCAAGAGTTTTCAGTTTAGTACTAATAATTTTAATCATTACTACCTTCACTGGCTAGTTTACTATTACAAGTTTCGGAAGTTGAACTAAACAACTTATAACAAAACTAAAATACTTTACCTAAGTCTTTTAGAATAAATTAACCATATTCTATCATATCTTTCACCATTCGTCAATTTTTGAATGTAATATATAGTAATCGATCCCCTCAACTTTGTATCAACATTAGTCCATTGACTAAGAGCATATATATATATTTATAGGAGTTGATTATCTAATTCATTTATAAGCTCTTGTTATTTTTGAGGATCTATGTCCGATCTACTTGCCACTTGTTCTTCTTTTTGAATATTGTTATTTTTTTGAATTATCTAACTCAACTGAACTACTAGCTTGCTCATCTAGAGAATATTCTTCCAAATTTTCTAATTCAAAAATTTTATTATTAAATAAAAATTTATCAAGAGCACCTTTTTGGGATTGTGTTAAATTCTGAATTCTTTTTTTTCCTTGAGTTTTTCATAACCAGATTTATATTTTGTATTTGGCATACTTATGTTCTAATAATAATCTAAAAGGAGATTATATACATGTAATGACCCGACATGTCGTTTTGAACATTTACGCTCCTTCCAACTATTTGAAGTCTTGAATTTGCTTCATATGATGTATTATGACGTGTGTGAATTGTCGCTTTTGATTTTCAAGTGTTTCAGGATTAGTTCGGAAGAATAAATTCCATGTTGGAAGCCTTAAGTTAAAAGAGTTGACCAAATTTGATATTTTAGTATTCGATATCGGGCGAAATTTTTATGGTCCTATTAGGACCGGATGGTGATTTTGGACTTGGGCGTATGCGCGAATTTACATTTGGATAGGTCTAGAAGGTTTCGGCACTAATTGGCGAAAGTTGAAAATATTAAGTGGAAAAGGTGTCTTAATTTGCACAACACCTATCTTTGGACGGGTATAACTCTCATAATGTGAAGATACTTTCCATGAATTGTGCACCTAGAGTGTAGCACTTTGTGTCTAGTTTCTAATGAATCAATCCGTTCGTCATTTAGATATTCCTACTAAAAGTTATGATCCAATTACCAAAGTTAGATTACCCAGTTATTTTGGCGGACAGCGAAGTGAGGGTCACTTTGCCAGACCGGGCGCGGATCCTGTCTTCTCTTGGATTCAGTGGACAGCGAAGTGAGGGTCACTTCGCCAGACCGGGCGCGGGTCAACTCCAGCTCTTTTTAAGCCAATTCGGGGCTCATTTTCCCCATTTTATTTGGACGAATTTTGGAGCTCTTCTCCACTCTCTCAAGACCACCAACTCCCCTCTTCTTTAAGGTAAGCAATTCCCATTATCTTGGTGTGAAATTCCATCATTATTACTCTAGTATTGATCAAATCTACACATAAAATACTTAGATCTTCAAGAAATTTCTTCAAGAACGCAAAAGAGGGTTTTGCAAGATTTCTCCCAAAAGGTAATCTAACACCCTTAGACTTACATGTATGGATATATTATGGGAATATGAGTATGAATTAAGTATTAGAACTTATGATATGGTGATCGGAAGCCATATGTTCCCAATTTAAATACATAACCATTGTAGAGATTGAAAGGTGATTATTTGATGGAATTTTGTTGGTTAGGTGTGGATGGATGGTCATATATGTGATGTTGTAAGTTATAAATTGTTTAAGAATGAAGGTGGGATAAATTGTTGGTAAATGGTAGTAGTTGGCTGAACTAATTTTATGGTTAAGATATGTTGAGATTCATGCCTACTAGGCGTTTGATAAAATGCCTAAATAACCTAAAACTTGGAAATTTTACTAATATTAGTCCAATCGAATTATGTTGATGTAGATCGAAGTTGTAAGAGAAGTTGGAGGTTTTAATATCACTAAAGAGCTGAATCAAGAAAGCTCGGTTTGTAGCGATTTTGCGGAAGCATTTTCAAGGAAATATTCATCTGGATTCGAGCCATTCGGAGTTCGATAATTGCAGAAAAAGGCTTACCGGTGGATTGAGTTGCTTGAGGTAAGTATCTTGCCTAACCTTGAGTAGGGGAATTACCCCTTATGTGAAAATTGTATAATTGAAATTATGTACGCGAGGTGACGAGTACGTACTTGGTTTATCTGTGCAAATTACATTGGTTGAAACTCGTTGACGCCCTTATGTATTAAATTGAATAATTGTTCAAACATAGTAAATCCTTTATTTGTCATGCACAAATCTTTGTTCGTTGAATTTGTTTTTATATGATAATTTGGTATAATTGCCACTTTGATTATTATGTAAATCCCATATTTTTGTTGAGTTGATATTTCTTGGAGATAATTTCATTATGAATTATTCATTTGCAAATAATTTATTAAATAAGATTAAATTGAGACGTCTATATATTTATCAAAAATTTAGATTAAAGAAGGCGTTGTCCTATGATGAGTTATTTTCTCATCTTTGTGGTGGTTTGTTTTTGAGATTTTATATACATTGTGTTGAGCCATGGACTATCTGTTGTGAAATTAATTTACTTTCTTGTACCTTTGGATTGGTTGTGGCCTAGGGGCAATTTGTAAATACGAGTTGATGATGTTGTGCTGTTGTGATAATATTCTGTGTGAATTGTTGTGTGATTTGGGTTACTCTTATGCGGCGTATAAGGGTGGCATTCCATTGTTGACATTATGCGGGCATAAAGGTGGCATTTAATTGTTATTATGTGTGTTGGGATATTGTCTGGTTGGAGTGATAATGGAGGCTATTAAATGGAGCGACAAGAGAGACTGTTATAGGAGCGATAAGGGCGGCTATATGAGCGATAAAGGTAGCTATATGAGCGATAAGGGTGGCTATAGGAGCGATAAGGGTGGCTATGGATATTGTCAGGGCGGAGGGATAATGAAGGCTATTATAGGAGTGATAAGGGTGGCTATAGGAGAGATAAGGGTGGCTATTATCAAAGATGATATGTGATGATGCGGGGTTATTGTGTTGGTAATTTTTATGTGATGATGTGGGGTTATTGTGTTGGTAATTTTCATGTGATGTTGTGATTTTCCTTGTATTTATTTTTATATCTTGTGCAACTTGTCTTGTTGTTTCGGTAAACTTGATAATAGTCTGATCTATGTTGAAATTATGAGCCTGTGGCTATTGCCAAGCCGATTATGTTATTGGCACGTGATTTGCCCGTGCAGATATTATATGAAATGTGGGCACGAGGTGACGAAAAAATATGATAATTAAGATATCGGCATGTGAACTGTCCGTGTAGTTGTGATATGAGATGTGTGCACGAGGTGTCGTGAGTAAATGATAATTGTATTATTGGCACGTGAGTTGTCTGTGCAGTTATGATAGAAATATGGGCACGAGGTGCTGTGGAAATATGAAAGTGGGCTGAGACTGGTGTTACAAAAATATGAAAGTGGGTTGAGACCCTTATTTTATGATTATGAAATGAGGTGTCACAGAGTGACTTTTATTTGAAAGAATTATATTTGAAAGACTTTTATTTGAAAGAAGCATATTTGGAAGGTATTTATTTGAAAGAATTATATGTGAAAGATTTATATTTGAAGGACACATTTAATTAGTTGTACTTGTGTTCCTTATTCGTTTAATTATGATGTTCTTGTTGCCTTGCTGTTTATATCACTGTTTGATTTTGTTGCTATTATTGCTAGTTGTTTTCCAGACTATTGTATACTGCTATATTGCACAGGTTATTTGACTAGTGAGTGTCTTGACTGTACCTCGTCACTACTCCACCGAGGTTAGTCTTGATACTTACTGGGTACCGACCGTGGTGTACTCATACTACACTTCTGCACATTTTTGTGCAGAGCCATGTATTGGAGATATCAGACTCGAGGAGAGTTAGTGTGTTGATCGCATGGACTCAAGGTAGAGATGCTTGGTCATCACAGTCCCTTGGAGTCTTTCCATTTTATTGTACTGTTAATTATTATTTGAACAATATTGTATATTCGATCATTGAGATCATTGCATGTATTCAGTTAGAGTTTGTGACTCAGTATTACCAGTCTTGGGAGGTTGTTAGAATTTTTTCCGATGTTGATTTCGACACGTGTATTTGATTATCTATTTCAAAAAATAAAATTGGCTTGAATTGTAATTGTAATCAGCTTACCTAGTCTTAGGGACTAAGTGCCATCATGACGCATGTGGTGGGATTTTGGGTCGTGATAAGTTGGTATCAGAGCTCTAGGTTCATAGGTTCTATGAGTCATGAACGAGTCTAGTAGAGTCTTGCGGATCGGTACAGAGACGTCTGTACTTATGTTCGAGAGGCTAAAAAACTGTTAGGAAATTTCCACTTCTTTCATTCATGTCATGTGGAATTTGTTTATTTTGGAGTTTGAGCCTTTGTATCTCTATTCTCTCTTGCAAATAGTGAGGACACATGCTACCGAGTCAGCGGAGCAGACACCCGCGCATTCTGCTAGGGCCGCAAAAGGCCAGGGCCGAGGTAGAGGCCGAGGAAGGGCACATGCCGTAGCTAGGGCACCTATCAGAGCAGCAGTTGAGGAGCCACCAGTAGCTCCAGTTGGGAGATAGGCACCAGAAACACCTGTTGTTACCCCCGGACTTCAGGAGACTTTAGCACAGTTCCTGAATATGTTTGGTACATTAACTCAGGCGGGATTGATCTCTGTTTCACCAAATATTTCACAAATAAGGGGAGGACCTCAGACTCCTACCGCCCGTACTCCAGAGCAACAGGTTCACATTGGTCAGGTTCTGGGTGTGGTGCTGGTACATCCTGTTATTCTAGTTCAGCCTGAGGTCAGGCCAGAGATGTCAGAAGAAGAACAAAAGAGACTTGAGAGATTTAAAGGGTATAGTCCACGTACTTTTAGTGGCACAACTACCGAGAATGACCAGGGATTTCTAGAAAAGTGTCATCGTATTCTCCGTACCATGGGTATTGTGGAAGTGAGTGTAGTTGCCTTTACTACATTTTAGCTATCAGGAGCAGTGGATCAATAGTGGCAAGTTTATGAAGAGGGTAGACCAGTCGATGCAACACCACCAACTTAGGCTCAATTTTCATAGATATTTTTTTTAAAGAGTTTGTTCCCCAGACTCTCCGGGATGCGTGGCGCACAGAGTTTGAATGGTTGCGTTAGGGCACCATGACAGTGTCAGAATATGCCATCAGGGTCAGTAAGTTAGCCTGTATGCACCTGTTTTGGTTCCTACAGTTAGAGAACGGGTCCGCAGATTCATTGAGGGGCTTGATTATGATCTTAAAATATTCATGGCTCGAGAATTGCAGTCTGATACTCCATTTCAGCAAGTGGTAGAGATTGCCAGAATGTTATAACATGTTAGGAATGAGTAAAGGGAGTCTAAGGAGGCCATGAGGTCTCAAAACTTTGGAAGATTAAGTGGATTCTACTCTGCATCTCATTATGGCAGAGGCTCGGGCAGTCGGTCAGCCCAGTCCACAATTCAGAGTACTCGTAGTGCTCCAGTTAATACTTTTAGTGAACCATCGGCACAGGGGTTTTACAGTGGTTATTCTAGTTATCCGGCACAGACTCAGTATGAGAAGTCACCTCCGCAGAGGGGCTGTTATGAGTGTGGAGATACTAGACACATCATGAGAGATTGTCCCAGACTTGGGAGAGGCGAATTTCATCAAAACACTCAGGTTAAGGCTTTATTCCAGTTAATACTCCACGTGCACAACCAACTAGGGGTGGAGGACAGGCGGGTAGAGGGAGCACAAGAGGGGGAGGCCCATCCCATTGATATAATTGCTATGATTTGGCTAAGGCCGATACACCAGATGGTGTCGTTACAGGTATGATTTAATTTATAATAGAGGAGCATTGTTCTTATTTTGATTCGACTTCGATTATCGAGGTGAAAGCTCCTTTAATGCTTCTTACATGGTGAGTTTATGAATATGTACTCCACTCACGTGTTTATCCCTATTGGGAGATTTGATAGTGTTAGCCCATGTCTATCATTTTTGTTTTGTACACTATTGTGGGCTATGAGTCCAAAAGTGACTTTCTATTAGTCACTATAGTGGGTTTTGATGTAGATTCGGGATAGTTTGATTAAACTTTGTGAATTTGATTGCCCTATTGATATGGGGGTTCATTACGTGTTGTGAAATTGTTTGTCAAAATTTATTAAAAAGAAGAAAGAAAAGAAATGGGAAAATTTTAGATTGCACAATGTGCAAAGTACTTGTGATTCAGAGCTGAGGATGGGATCCTTGCGTTTTAATGTGAATTGATATGTTTAAACAGGGCTACGTGTCATGGTGGAACTTATATCAGGATGAGATCCTTGCGGTTAAATTCATGTGTTAAATTCTCCCGTGCGAAATTGAATTGCATTATAGTACAAATAGGGAGTTATGCCTGCTAGGCTTATTTGATAATTCTTTTGTGTGTTTATCTGTGCATGATAGCCATATTCATGTTGTAATTATTGTGGTTTATCCTACGAGGTGAGTGCCCAGGTGACTTAAATGTGACTCGATGATTCGGGTGATTAATTACGATGTTTTCATGTTCCTCAAATCGTTGTCAGTATTGTGAAGGTTTGAAGCAAGGCTTAAACTGAGATGAAGTTAATTGTCAGTGCTGTAATGGATTATGGGCAGCTATTGTGGCCAGAGTTATTATTATGGGACTATGTATGATGTGTTATGTTATGTGATTGTGCCGTGCAAGTGTAGGCACGAGTTGCTACAACTGGTTGAGACTAATACTGTGTGTTGATGTGAAAACTAATCAGGCCTTTCGAAAATGCTTGGAGTGTAAGAAATTTGGTTTTAAAGTTTATAAGTATGGATGAGATAAATAATCTTCAACTGAGATGGCGTTGTAGGATCCATGATTAAATTTGCGGTGACGTAAAATCACCCGTGAGTATGTGTGTAATAATACACTCAATAATTTAATGTCCTCAGAAAGATTCTTGGCACGTTCGAGGACGAACATATGTTTAAGTGAGGGAGAATGTAACGACCCGACATGTCGTTTTGAACATTTACGCTCCTTCCATTATTTGAAGTCTCGCATAGCTTCATATTATGTATTATGATGTGTGTGAATCGTCGGTTTTGATTTTCAAGTGTTTCAGGATTAGTTCGGAAGAATAAATTCCATGTTGGAAGCCTTAAGCTGAAAGAGTTGACCAAATTTGACTTTTTAGTATTCGACCTCGGGTTGGAATTTTTATGGTTCTGTTAGGACCGTATGGTAATTTTGGACTTGGGCGTATTCCCGAATTTGCATTTGGATAGGTCTATAAGGTTTCAGCACTAATTGGCGAAAGTTGGAAATATTAAGTGGAAAAGGTGTCTTAATTTGCACAGCACCTATCTTTGGACGGGTATAACTCTCATAATGTGAAGATACTTTTCATGAATTTTGCACCTAGAGTGTAGCACTTTGTGTCTAGTTTCTAACGCATCAAGCCGTTCGTCATTTGGACATTCCTACTAAACGTTATGATCAAATTACCAAAGTTAGATTACCCAGTTATTTTGGCGGACAGCGAAGTGAGGGTCACTTCGCCAGACCGGGCGCGGATCCTATCTTCTCTTGCATGTAGTGGACAGTGAAGGGAGGGTTACTTCACCAGACCGGGCGCGGGTCAGCTCCAGCTCTTTTTAAGCCAATTCGGGGCTCATTTTCCCCATTTCATTTGGACGAATTTTGGAGCTCTTCTCCACTCTTTCAAGACCACCAACTCCCCTCTTCTTCAAGGTAAGCAATCCCCATTATCTTGGTGTGAAATTACATCATTTCTACACTAGTATTGATCAAATCTATACACAAAATACTTATATCTTCAAGAAATTTCTTCAAGAACTCAAAGGAGGGTTTTGCAAGATTTCTTCCAAAAGTTAATCCTACACCCTTAGACTTACATGTATGGATATATTATGGGAATATGAGTATGAATTAAGTATTATAACTTATGGTATGGTGATTGGAAGGCATATGTTCCCAATTTAAATACATAACCATTGTAGAGATTGAAAGGTGATTATTTGATGGAATTTTGTTGGTTGGGTGTGGATTGATGGTCATGTATGTGATGCTGGAAGTTATGAATTGTTTAAGAATGAAGGTGAGATAAATTGTTGGTAAATGGTAGTATTTGGATGAATTAATTCTATGGTTAAGATATGTTGAGATTCATGCCTACTAGGTGTTTGATAAAATACCTAATGACCTAAAACCTAGAAATTTTACTAATATTGGTCCAATCGAATTGTGTTGATGTAGATCGAAGTTGTAAGAGTAGTTGAAGGTTTTAATATTACTAAAGAGATGAATCAATAAAGCTCGGTTTGTAGTGATTTTGCCGAAGCATTTTCAAGGAAATATTCATATGGATTCGAGCCATTAAGAGTTCGATAACTACGGAAAAAGGCTTACCAGTGGATTGAGTTGCTTGAGGTAAGTATCTTGCCTAACCTTGAGTAGGGGAATTACCCCTTAGGCATTGAGTCTTGTGTGAAAATTATGTAATTGAAACCATGTACACAAGGTGACGAGTACGTACTTAGTTTATATGTGCAAATTACATTGGTTGAAACTCGTAGACGCCCTTATGTATTAAATTGGAAAATTGTTCGAACATAGTAAATCCTTTATTTGTCATGAACAAATCCTTGTTTGTTGAATTTGTTTTTATATGATACTTTGGTGTGATTGCCACTTTGATTTTTATGTGAATCCCATATTTTTGTTGAGTTGATATTTCCTGGAGATAATTTCATTATGGATTATTCATTTACAAATAATTTATTAAATAAGATTAAATTGAGGCGTTTATATATTTATCTAAAATTTGGATTAAAGAAGGCGTTGTCCTATGATGAGTTATTTTCCCATCTTTATGGTGGTTTTTTTGTTTTGAGATTTTTTATACATTGTGTTGACCCGTGGACTATCTGTTGTGAAATTAATTTACTTTCTTATACCCTTGGAATGGTTGTGGCCTACGGGCAATTTGTAAATACGAGTTGATGATGTTGTGCTGTTGTGATTATATTCTGTATGAATTGTTGTATGATTTGGGTTACTGTTATACGGCGTATAAGGTGGCATTCCATTATTGACATTATGCGGGCATAAGGGTGGCATTTTACTGTTGTTATGTGTGTTGCGATATTGTCTGGGTGGAGTGATAAGGGAGGCTATTAAATGGAGCGACAATGGAGGCTATTATAGGAGCGATAAGGGCGGCTATATGAGCGATAAGGGTGGCTATTGATATTGTCAGGGCAGAGGGATAAGGGAGGCTATTATAGGAGTGATAAGGGTGGCTTTAAGAGAGATACAGGTGGATATTGTCAGGGATGATATGTGATGATGTGGGGTTATTGTGTTGGTAATTTTTATATGATGATGTGGGGTTATTGTATTCGTAATTTTCATGTGATGTTGTGATTTTCCTTGTGTTTATTTTTATATCTTGTGCAACTTATCTTGTTGTTTCGGTAAACTTGATAATAGTCTGATCTATGTTGAAATTGTGAGCCTGTGGCTATTGCCAAGCGGATTATGTTATTGGCACGTGATTTGCCCGTGCAGATGTTATATGAAATGTGGGCACGAGGTGACGGAAAAATATGATAATTAAGATATTGGCACGTGAACTGTCCGTGAAGTTGTGATATGAGATGTATGCACGAGGTGTCGTGAGTAAATGATAATTGTATTATTGGCACGTGAGTTGTCCGTGCAGTTATGATAGAAATATGGGCACAAGGTGCCGTGAAAATATGAAAGTGGGCTGAGACCGGTGTTACAAAAATATAAAAGTGGGTTGAGACGCGTATTTTATGATTATGAAATGAGGTGTCACATAGTGACTTTTATTTGAAAGAATTATATTCGAAAGACTTTTATTTGAAAGAAGCATATTCGGAAGGTATTTATTCGAAAGAATTATATATGAAAGATTTATATTTGAAGGACACGTTTAATTGGTTGTACTTGTGTTCCTTATTCATTTAATTATGATGTTCTTGTTGCCTTGCTGTTTATATCATTGGTTGATTTTGTTGCTATTACTGCTAGTTGTTTTCAAGACTATTGTATACTGCTATATTGCACAGGTTATTTGACTAGTGAGTATCTTGACTGTACCTCGTGACTACTCTACCGAGGTTAGTCTTAATACTTACTGGGTACCGACCGTGGTGTACTCATACTACACTTCTGCACATTTTTGTGCAGAGCCAGGTATTGGAGATATCGAACTCGGGCAGAGTTAGTGTGTTGATTGCAAGGATTCAAGCTAGAGATACTTGGTCATCGCAGTCTCTTGGAGTTTTTCTATTTTATTGTACTGTTAATTATTTTTCAAACAGTATTGTATATTCGATCCTTGAGATCATTGCATGTATTCAATTAGAGTTCGTGACTCAGTATTACCAGTCTTGGGAGGTTGTTAGAATTATTTCCGATGTTGGTTTCGACACGTGTATTTGATTATCTATTTCAAAAAACAAAAATGGCTTGAATTGTAATTGTAATTGACTTGCCTAGTCTTAGGGACTAAGTGCCATCGCGACGCCTGTGGTGGGATTTTGGATCATCACAATACACATAAAATAACAATAGCAAAAATAATAAATTTTTGGTAAGAAAATAATAAAAAGATAGAAAGAGTTAAGGAATAGATAACTTGATATTAGATTAAATTTTTACTCGAGTACGCTTGTCGTAAGGCTTGAATTATGAAAATAGAACAAACAAAATGTTCTACTATTTTTCAAATATATACACTGAAGCACCACAATAATACTTGATATTTAACTGTTGAAGAATTGATACTTGAATCGAAGAACAAAGAATAAAAATATATTGCAGTATGTTATAAATATATTATATTATGGATGTTCATTTAGTACCCGGTTATAAATAATCTTCCGTAAGAAGCTTATCCATATGAGACTCCACTGTAAATATGTTTATCTATTAGTACTTTATTGGAAATAAGCCTCTTGAAGAAGCTTATAATTTTGTTACTCCATTATGGATAAACATTACCTCCAGTAGAAGCTTATCTATATCGGGTACAGTAACAGCTTACAAGCAACTTACAAGTAGCTTACACAGTAGCTTGCAGTAGCAGCTTACAAGCAGCTTACACAACAACTTACAATAGCAACTTACAAGCAGCTTACAAGCAGTTTACACATCAGCTTCCTTTCTTCTATAAATAGAGGAGTTGTCAGTTCATTATGTACATAAGTTTGAAGTTTGAATAATATATTAGTTTCTCTCTATACTTGTCTTTACTTTACAGTCTTTATTTTATAACACGTTATCAGCACGAGACTCTGCCATCTCGAGCAAATACTTTGAAGTATGAGAGGTACGACCTTTCTTTTTTTAAATAATGTCAAATCTTTCTAAACTTGAGTTTGTAGCCCTGGATATATTGGGCAAAAGCTACATGTCTTGGGTGCTTGATGCTGAAATTCATCTTGATGCGATGGGTCTGGCAGACACCATCATGGACAAAAATCAAGCATCAAACCAAGACCGTGCCAAAGCAATGATATTCCTACGCCATCACCTTGATGAAGCCTTGAAAATGGAATATCTCACTATTAAAGATCCAGTCATACTATGAAATAATTTGAAAGTTAGATATGACCACCTGAAGATGGTCGTTCTTCCACAGGCACGTTATGATTGGACTCATCTAAGGCTACAAGATTTCAAATCTCTCAGTGAGTATAATTCTACTATGTTCAGAATTACTTTCCAATTAAAATTATGTGGTAATAATATTATTGATTATAATATGTTGGAGACTTTCACCACTTTTCATGCCTCGAATATGCTCCTACAGCAGCAATATTGAGAGATAGGATTCAAAAAGTATTCTGAACTTATCTCACATCTTCTTGCAGTCGAGCAACATAATGGGCTATTAATAAAAAGTCATGAAAGCCGACCTACCGGTTCTTGTCCATTCCATGAAGTGAATGAGACGAACTTCCACCAAGCTAAGCGTGGAAGAGGACGTGGCCCCAATCATGGTAATGCCCGTGGTCGGGGAAGAAACTCTAATTATGATAATAATAATAATGCATCAAAGAACCATCCTCACCACCAGTAGTGGAAAAGGAAGGAACAAAAGCATGAAACAGTACAAGCAGCAAAGGCAGATACATGCTATAGATGTAGAGGAAAAGGGCACTGGTCGCGTACTTGTCATACGCCAAAGCACCTGGTTGAGCTGTATCAAGCCTCCCTGAAGAATACAGATAAAAATGCTGAAGCAAATTTTATTTTTGAAGATAATTAAGACTTCATGCATTTGGATGTAGCTGATTACTTTGCACTCTCGGAAGGAGAAACAAGTCATGTGATCGGTGATGAACCTGTAAAAATGTAAATATTTTAATTTTTGTTGTTTGTAATAGATAGTATGGTTATGTAATTTTTGTACATAAATAAAAGTTATACTTTGATAATGATGTTTACTATCATATTTGTTTTTATATCATTTTGAAGAATATGGATAATCCTCAAATTATATTTGGATCAAAGACCAATCATGAAGATATTTGTGTAATTGATAGTGGAACAACTCATGCCATATTCAAAGATCAGAAATACTTTTCTTATTTGCATAAGGAAAAAGTAAATATTTCAACAATTTCTGGTAATATAAGTTTGATTGAAGGCTCCAGAAGAGCCACTATATTTCTATCTAAGGGAACAAAACTTATTATAGATAATGCATTATTCTCCTCCAAGTCCCGAAGAAACTTATTGAGTTTTATAGATATCCACCGAAATGGGTATCATGTTGAGACTATAGATGAAATGAATATGGAATATCTTTGTATTACAAAGAATGTTTCTGGCCAGAAGTGCATTGTAGAAAAGTTACCAACTTTATCTTTTGCATTATACTATTCAAAGTATAATGACTCGGCCGGTCGTTTCGAGAGTTATAGCCCTATTTCCCCCATTTCTCGCATTTCTGCTTCTTTTGTGCTTTACAACTGTATTATGTCTACCGGGTTGGTTAGTTCGGGTCCGGAGTGGTTTTGGAGTGAATTGAGACACTTAGTCTCTTAATTGGAAGTAAGTTGGAAAAGTTGACAGGATATCGACTCGTAGGAAAATGACCCCGAATTTGAATTTTATGGTTCCGTTAGCTCCGTTAGGTGATTTTGGACTTAGGAGCGCCTCCAGAATGTGAGTTGGAGGTCCGTAGTAGAATTAGGCTTGAATTGACGAAAGTTGATATTTTGGCAATTTTTTCCGGCAGTGGAAATTTTTATATCGGGGTCGGATTGGATTTTCGGAAGTTGGAATAGGTTCATGGTGTCATTTTTCACTTGTGTGTAAAATTTGAGACCAATCGGACGTGGTTTGCTAGGTTTCGGCGTCGTTTGTGGAATTTGAAAGTTTAGAAGTTCTTTAGGCTTGAATCCGGGTGTAATTGGTGTTTTGATGTTGTCTGGAGTGATTCGAAGGTTCGAATAAGTTCACATGGGGTTACATGACTTGTTAGTATGATCGGTTGAGGTCCCGGAGGCCTAGGGGTGATTTCGAGTGGTTAACGGCTTGATGGGGGTTGAGGAATTGCAGCTGAAGCTGCTGCTACTGGTGTAACCGCACCTGCGGAGTGGGAACCGCAGGTGCGAGCCCGCAGAAGCGAAGGAGGAGCCGTAGATACGGCTATAGAGGACCTGGGCAGAGGACACAGGTGCGATGGCATTCCCGCACCTGTGATGGTCGCAGAAGCACATTTAGGGGCGCAGGTGCGTGTTTGGACCGCAGGTGCGATGTAGTTCCTGCACCCGCGAAGAGCGCAGATGCGATCACTTGATCGCAGGAGTGGAGGCAGTGTTTAGGGATTTTGGACTATATTTTAGTAGTTTTCTTGTGGAATTGATCCTTTTAGCCAATATTGATTATCTCGTACTGTTCGTGGCTAGATTCAGGACATTTGCAGGCCGATTCGAGAGGTAAAGGCATTTCGGAGTAGGATTTCTGCGCGTTTGAGGTAAGTAACAGTCTTAAATCTGGTTTTGAGGGTATGAAACCCCGAGAATTGGTACATTTTGTGAATATTTGGAGGTGACGCACATGCTAGGTGACGGGCGTGCGAGCGTTCACCGTGAGGGATTGTGACTTGGTTCGTCCCGTGAGACTACAAAGTTGAATAGCCATTGTTATTACTTGTTTTTCCTTGTCTTTGAGCAGTTGACTGCCTTTCATGTCAGACACCATGCTTAGGCCATATGATATCACTGTTGGGACCTGCAACGGTCCTATACTTATTGAACTAACTGCTAATTGTTGTCTTGTACTCAGTCACAATCTTACTTGTGTGTTATATCTCTGTTTTCTTTCATTTCTTGTTGATACTTGTTGTATTCTCTATTGGGCTGATTATTATGATATTCTGTGAGCCCGAGGGCTGGAGAGGTTAGTGACTGAAATAGGGCCTGAGTGCCGAGCTGCGAGCTGTGAGGTATGTGGATCGGGTTACACAACGCAACAAGCCTTCGGGATATATATATATATATATATATATATATATTATTAGATCGGGTTGCACGCCGCAACTAGCCTTCGTGCTATATATATACATATTATTGGATCGGGTTGTACGCCGCAATAATATTGGATCGGGTTACACACCGCAATAATATTGGATCGGGCTGCACGTCGCATCAATATAGCGCTTGGGCTGAAGGAGCCCCTCCGGAGTTTGTACACGCCCAGTGAGCGCAGTTACCTATTGAGAGTGTGTATTGAGGGCTGAGAGCCGAGAGTATGAGCTGTTGAGATGAGTTGAGTGACTGCTGCCTTGAGAGGCTGTAATTGCTCTTATTTATTATTACACTTAGTTGCTATATGATGTTGTTGTGAAATTTCTTGAAGATTCATATCTGTTTTATTTGAGCTCGAACTAATTTGACTTATACCACCGGATTTGAAAGCATGTTCACTCTTTACTGAAAACTTTTGAAATGATCTGTTTTATTATAATCCGTCACTGCTTCTCAGTTCCTTATTTAATTCTTTTACTTGTTGAGTTGGTTGTACTCATGCTACACCCTGCACTTCATGTGTAGATCCAGGTGTGTATGGTTCTAGCGGTCGCTGAGTTCGTGCGCGAGCTGATTATCGAAGACTTACGAGGTAGCTGCCGACGTTCGCTGTAGTAGACTCTATTTCTAGGTTGGTTATTAGTTGCTCATGACTTAGTGACACCCCGATGTCAGGCTATCATTCCGCACTTGTGTTTTGGGTTTTTACCCCGTTGTTATATAAACCTTCAGTTAGTCTAATTGCTTTAGCTCACTTCTATTATATATTGAAAGTATATTGAGAATGTCGGGTTGCCTAGTTCCACTGCGCCATCACGACTGGTTAGGTATTTGGGTCATGACACAAAGACTGGTATCAGAGCCTAGGTTACATAGGTCTCATGAGTCATGAGCAGGTTTAGTAGAGGCTTCTAGATCGGTACGGAGACGTCTGTACTTATCTTCGAGAGGCTGCAGAACACTTAGGAAACTCCACATTCTTGAATTCTTGTCATGCGAATCTGTTGATTCTAGTAACTAAACATCTATTGTTTCATTCTTTCATAGATGGTGAGGACTCGTACTACTGGGCAGGATGGACAGCCACCAGTACCACTAGCCAGCGCCGCGAAAGGCCGAGGTCACGGTAGGGGCAGAGGTGCAGCCTGCATAGCAGCTGGGGAAGTACCTGTAGATCCACCAGTTGCTCCAGATCAGGACCCGATTCTAGTTGTTGATGCACTAGCTCAAGCACCACCTGTGCCTATTGTGATTCTAGACCTTCAGAAGGCCTTAGCTAAGATTCTGACCGCGTGTACCAGTCTTGCTCAGGCGATCTTTGTTCCGGCCATAGCAACCACTTCTTAGGCCAGAGGAGGTGCTCAGACTCCTGTTGCCCGCACACCAGAGCAGGTGGTATAGGGATTCCAGACACCGGGGGCACCACCAGCCCAGCCGGTTGCAGCTGCTCAAGACTATATGGTTCCTGCTATGCCTGAGGATGAGCTATGTAGATTGGAGAGGTTTAGGAGACTCCAGCCTCCATCTTTTAGTGGTGCAGAGGGATAAGATGCACAGGGTTTCTTGGACATGTGTCAGAGGATACTCCATACAACATGTATTCTGGAGACCAATGGGGTCTTGTTCACTACCTTTCAGTTCTCTGGGGCTGCATTTAGTTGGTGGGAGTCTTACGAGAGGCATAGGCCGGTCGGCGCAACGCCCCTTACCTAACAATAGTTCTCCGTTATCTTTCTGGAGAAGTTCGTGCCTCAGTCCTATAGAGAGGAGCTGTGCAGACAGTTTGAGCAGCTTCGTCAGGGTGATATGTTTGTGATGCAGTATGAGATGCGATTCTAGGAGTTGGCCCGTGATGATATCTGGTTGGTTCCCACAGACAGGGAGAGGATCAAGAGGTTTATAGATGGCCTCACTTATCAGCTGCGATTGCTTATGACCAGAGAGAGAGAGTGTTTGGTTCTTCTTTTGATGAGGTTGTCGACATTACTCATCAGATTGAGATGGTTCGCAGTCAGGAGAGGGTTGAGAGGGAGGCCAAGGGGCCAGATTTAGCGGTGCTCCTTCTGGGGGTCAGTTCCAGCACGGTTGAGGCTGTCTTTTTAGACATGCTCAGGCGGCTCGTCCAGGTCACCATGGTGCATCATCTGGACATGGTTCTCACACTTATCAGTAGGGCCGTTCATCTCCCGGTGCCCTCCCAGTGCACTGTTTGTCCCGTGCTCCATCGGGTCAGGGTTCGTCTATGCTAGGTCTTTCTGCCAGTTATCCCGGTGCTCAGGGCTCCCTTCAGTCCCCTGCACCCGCAACGGGGAGTTGTTATGAGTGTGGGGAGTTTGGTCACATGAGGAGAGAGTGTCCCTGTATAGTGGGAGGTCCAGCTCCGTAGAGGAGCCAGTCTATGTCATCAGCACCAGCCCCTCCACCACCCGCTCAGCCAGCTCGGGGTGGAGCCCAGTCAGCTAGGGGTCGCCCGAGAGGGGGAGGTAGATCAGGGGGTAGCCAGGCCCGTTTCTATGCCCTCCCTGCCAGACCAGATGCCATTGCTTCGAATGTTGTGATTACAGGTATTGTCTCAGTATTCCACAGAGATGCCTCTGTATTATTTGACCCTGGTTCCACTTAATCATATGTTTCCTTGTATTTTGCTCATTTTCTGGATATGCCCCATAAGTCTTTAGTTTTATCTATTTACGTATCTACTCCTATGGGTGATACTATTATTGTGGACCGCGTATATTAGTCATTTGTGGTGACTATTGGGGATCTGGAGACTAGAGTGGATCTTTTGCTGCTCAGTATGGTCGATTTTGATGTGATATTGGGTATGGATTGGTTGTCTCCATGTCATGCTATTCTAGATTGTCACGCTAAGACTATGATGTTAGCAATGCCGGGGTTGCCGAGAGTTGTGTGGAGCGGTTCTATAGACTATGTTCCCAGTAGAGTGATTTCATACTTGAAGGCTCAGCGGATGGTTGAGAAGGGTTGCCTATCATATTTGGCTTTTGTGAGGGATGTTAGTGCAGAGATTCCTGCGATTGATTCTGTTCCGGTGGTGCGTGATTTTCCGGATGTGTTTCCTACAGACCTGCCGGGCATGCCGCCTAATAGGGATATTGACTTCGGTATTGATTTGGTGTTGGGCACTTAGCCCATTTCCATTTCACCGTATCGTATGGCACCAGCGGAGTTGAAGGGACAGCTTCAGGAACTCCTTGATAAGGGGTTTATTCGGCCTAGCGTGTCACCGTGGGGTGCACCGGTTCTGTTTGTAAAGAAGAAAGATGGTTCTATGAGGATGTGCATTGACTAGAGGCAGTTGAACAAGGTCACAGTCAAGAACAAGTATCAGTTGCCACATATTGATGATCTATTTGACCAGCTTCAGGGGGCAAGGGTGTTCTCCAAGATTGATTTGAGGTCATGGTATCACCAGCTGAAGATTCAGGATTCAGATATTCTTAAGACAGCTTTCAGGACCCCATATAGCCATTATGAGTTCCTCGTGATGTCTTTTGGGATGACTAACGCCCCAGCATCATTCATGCATTTGATGAACAATGTGTTTCAGCCTTATTTGGACTCGTTCGTTATTGTATTTATTGATGATGTCCTGGTATACTCTCGTAGCCAGGAGGAGCATGCCCAGTATCTGAGGATTGTGTTACAGAGATTGAGGGAGGAGAAGCTTTATGCAAAGTTCTCCAAGTATGAGTTTTGGCTCGGTTCAGTGGCGTTCTTGGGGCACGTGGTGTCCGGCGAGGGTATTCAGGTGGATCGGAAGAAGATAGAGGCGGTGTAAAGTTAGCCCAGACCATCCTCAACCACGGAGATTAAGAGCTTTCTTGGTTTGGCAGGCTATTACCGTCATTTTGTGGAGGGCTTTTTATCCATTGCATCACCCTTGACTAAATTGACCCAAAAGGGTGCTCCATTCAGGTGGTCGGATGAGTGTGAGGAGAGCTTTCAGAAACTTAAGACTGCTTTGATCACGGCCACAGTTCTATTTCTTCCATCTACTTCTGGTTCTTACAAAGTGTATTGTGATGCTTCGCAGATAGGTATTGGATGTGTTCTGATGTAGGAGGGTAGAGTGATTGCTTATGTTTCGCACCAGTTGAAGACCCATGAGAAGAACTATCTTGTCCATGATCTTGAGTTAGCAGCTATTGTTCACGCCTTGAAGATTTGGCGGCACTATCTGTACGGGGTTCATTGTGAGATCTACACTGATCACCAGAGTTTGCAGCATCTGTTCAAGCAGAATGATCTTAACTTGCGTCAGCGGAGGTGGTTGGAGTTTCTCAAGGACTATGATATCGCCATTTTGTACCATCCCGGGAAGGCCAATGTGTTGGTCGATGCCTTGAGTCGCCGGGCGGAGAGTTTGGGGAGTTTAGCATATCTTCCAGCAGTAGAGAGAATATTGGAATTGGATGTTCAGGCCTTAGCTAGCCAGCTTGTCAGATTGGATATTTCGGATCGGGTATTGTCCTGTGTGGTCTCTAGGTCTTCTATGTATGATCGTATCAGGGAGTGTTATTATGATGACCCCAATCTGCTCGTCCTCCAGGACAGAGTTTAGCGAGGTGATGCTAGAGATATGACTATTGGTGATGATGGTGTGTTGAGGATGCAGGGCCGGATATGTGTGCCCAATGTTGATGGGCTTCGAGAGTTGATTCTTGATGAGGCCCACAGCTTGCGGTATTCCATTCATCCGGGTGCCGCGAAGATGTACCAGGATTTGAGACAGCATTATCGGTAGAGGAGGATGAAGAAGGATATAGTTGGGTTTATGGCTCGGTGTCTCAACTGTCAGCAGGTTAAGTATGAGCATCAGAGACCAGGTAGCTTGCTTCAGAGGTTCGATATCCTAGAGTGGAAGTGGGAGCGGATCACCATGGATTTAGTAGTTGGGCTCCTACGGACTTCAAGGAAGTTCGATGCTATTTGGGTGATTGTTGATTGGCTGACCAAGTCCGCGCACTTCATTCCAGTTGGTACTACTTATTCTTCTGAGCGATTGGCTGAGATTTACATCTGAGAGATTGTTCACCTTAATGGTGTCCCAATTTCCATCATTTCAGATTGAGGCACACAGTTTACATCACAGTTTTGGAGGGCCGTGCAGTGAGAGTTGGGTACTCAGGTTGAGTTGAGCACAACCTTTCACCCTCAGACGGATGGACAGTCCGAATGCACTATCCAGATATTGGAGGACATGTTACGCACTTATGTCATTTATTTTAGGGGTTCATGGGACCAGATTATGCCGCTCGCGGAGTTTGCGTATAACAACAGTTATCAATCGAGCATACAAATGGCTCCATATGAGGATTTATATGGGAGGCGGTGTAGATCTCCAGTGGGATGGTTTGAGCTGGGTGAGGCTAGGCTTTTGGGTACAGACTTGGTCGAGGATGCATTAGACAAGGTGAAATTGACTCAGGAGCGGCTTCGCACGACACAGTCTAGGCAGAAGAGCTATGCTGACAGAAAGGTCCGTGATTTATCTTTCATGGTCGGGGAGAAGGTTCTGCTGAAGGTTTCACCCATGAAGGGTGTTATGAGATTTTGGAAAAGGGGAAAGTTGAGCCCTCGGTTCAATGGGCCTTTTGAGGTACTTCAGAGGATCGGGGAGGTGTCTTACAAGCTTGCCTTGCCACCTAGATTGTCGAGCGTGCATCCAGTATTTCATGTTTTTATGCTCCGGATGTATATCGGCGATCCATCCCATATTTTGGATTTTAGCACGGTTCAGTTGGATGGTGATATGACTTATGATGTGGAGCCGGTGGCCATTTTGGAGCGGCAGGTTCGGAAGTTGAGATCAAAGAATATAGCTTCAGTGAAGATGTAGTGGAGAGGTCAGCCTGTGGGGGAGGCCACTTGGGATACCGAGCGGGAGATGTGAGGCAGATATCCACACCTATTTGAGACTCTAGGTATGTTTCTAGACCCGTTCGAGGACGCACGTTTGTTTAAAAGGGGGAATATGTAACGACCCGGCCGGTTGTTTCGAGAGTTATAGCCCTGTTTCCCCCCATTTCTGCTTCTTTTGTGCTTTACAGTTTATTATGTCTTACCAGGTTGGTTGGTTCGGGTCCGGAGTGGTTTTGGAGTGAATTGAGATATTTAATCTCTTAATTGGAAATAAGTTAGAAAAGTCGATCGGATGTCGACTTGTGGGAAAATGACCTTGGATTTGAAATTTTATGGTTCCGTTAGCTCTGTTAGGTGATTTTGGACTTAGGAGCGCGTCTGGAATATGATTTGGAAGTCCGTAGTTAAATTAGGCTTGAATTGGCGAAAGTTGATATTTTGGCAATTTTGGCCGGCAATGGAAATTTTGATATCAGGGTCGGATTGGATTTCCGGAAGTTGGAATAGGTTCGTGGTGTCATTTTTGACTTGTGTGTAAAATTTGAGGTCAATCGGACGTGGTTTGGTAAGTTTCGGCATCCTTTGTGGAATTTGAAAGTTTAGAAGTTCTTTAGGCTTGAATCCGGGTGTAATTAGTGTTTTGATATTGTCTTGAGTAATTCGAAGGTTCGACTAAGTTCGCATGGGGTTATATGACTTGTTGGTATGATCGGTTGAGGCCCCGGAGGCATCGGGGTGATTTCAGGTGGTTAAGGGCTTGATGGGAGTTGAGGAATTGCAGCTGAAGCTGCTGCTACTGGTGTAACCGCACCTGCGAAGTGGGAATTGTAGGTGCGAACCCGCAGAAGCGAAAGAGGAGCCGAAGATGCAGCTAAGGAGGATCTGGGCAGAGGACACAGGTGCGATGGCATTCCCGCACCTGTGATGGTCGCAGAAGCGGATTTAGAGGCGCAGGTGCGAGTTTGGACCGCATGTGCGATGTAGTTCCCGCACCCGCGAAGAGCGCAGATGCGATCACTTGATCGCAGGAGTGGAGGCAGTGTTTAGGGATTTTTCCGTAGAAGCAGGGCTTTGCCTGCAGATGCGGCTTCGCAGACGCGAAAATGGAGCCGCAGGTGCGAGAAGTCTAGGCAGAACCTATAAATAGAACACTTCGAGATTTTTCACAATTTTCATCATTTTTGCGCTCGGAATTTGAGGATTTTGAGAGAGATTTCGGAGTAATCACTGAGGTAAGTTCCTCATGCCTATTTATCTTCAATAATGGTATTNGTCATTTTTGAGCTCGGATTTTGGGGATTTTGATAGCGATTTCAAAATAATCACTGAGGTAAGTTCCTTGTGCCTATTTATCTTCAATAATGGTATTTCCCCACTGATTTTACACCTAGTTGTTGAGTGTTTGAGGTGAGATTTGGGAGATTAGGGCTTGAGAATTGGAGAGTGAATTTTGGGGTTTTGGAGGGGCAATTGAGGTCGGATTTTGATAAATTTGGTATGGTTAGACTCGTGAGTGAATGGGCTTTTGGGTTTTGTGACTTTCGTCAGGTTTTGAGACGTGGGCCCGGGGGGCTGGGTTGAGCTGATTTATGATTTTGGACTATGTTTTAGTAGTTTACTTGTGGAATTGATCCTTTTAGCCAATATTGATTATCTCGTACTGTTTATGGCTAGGTTTCGGGGCATTTGGAAGATGATTCGAGAGGCAAAGGCATTTCAGAGTAGGATTTCTATGCAGTTGAGGTAAGTAACAATCTTAAATATGGTTTTGAGGGTATGAAACCCCGAGAATTGGTATAATGTTAATATTTGGAGGCGACGCACATGCTAGGTAACGGGCATACGAGCGTGCACTGTGACGGATTGTGACTTGATCCATCCCATGAGACTGCAAAGTCGAATAGACATTGTTATTACATGTGTTTCCTTGTCTTTGAGCAATTGACTGCCTTTCATATTAGAAACCATGCTTAGGCCATATGATATCACTGTTGGGACCCGCAGCGATCGTATACTTGTTGAATTGACTACTAATTGTTGTCTTGTACTCAGTCACCGTCTTACTTATGTATTATATCTCTGTTTCATCTCATTTCTTATTGATACTTGTTGTATTCTATGTTGGGCTGATTATTATGATATTCTGTGAGCCCGAGGGGCTGGAGAGGTTAGTGACTGAGATAGGGCCTGAGTGCCGAGCTGTGAGCTGTGAGGTATATATATATATATATATATATTATTAGATCGGGTTGCATGCCGCAATAATATTGGATCGGGTTGAACGTCGCAACAAGACTTTGGGCTATATATATACATTATTGGATCGGGTTGCACGCCGCAACAATATTGGATCGGGTTGCACGCTGCAATAATATTGGATCAGGCTGCACGCCACAGCAATATAGCGCTTGGGCTCAAGGAGCCCCTCCGGAGTCTGTACACCCCCAGTGAGAGCAGGTACCTATTAAGAATGTGTATTGAGGGCTGAGAGCCGAGATCATGAGCTGTTGAGATGAGTTGAGTGACTGCTGCCTTGAGAGGTTATACTTGCTTTTATTTATTGTTCACTTAGTTTCTATCTGATGTTGTTGTGAAAGTTTTAGAAGATTCATATCTGTTTTACTTGAGCTCGAACTAATTTGACTTATACCACCGGATTTGAAAGCATGTTCACTCTTTACTGAAAACTTTTGAAATGATCTATATTATTATAGTTCGTCACTGCTTCTCAGTTCCTTATTTAATTCTGTTACTTGTTGAGTTAGTTGTACTCATGCTACACCCTGCACTTCATGTGCAGATCTAGGTGTGTACAGTTCTGGCAGTCGCTGAGTTTGTGCGCGAGCTGATTATCGGAGACTTACGAGGTAGCTGCCGGCGTCTGCAGTCCTTGTTTCTCATTTCTTATTATCTTTTTTCTATTGAATTGTCATTTAGCACATACTGTAGTAGACTCTATTTCTAGATTGGTTATTAGATGCTCATGACTTTGTGACACCCCGATGTCGGGCTATCATTCTGCACTTTTGTTTTGGGTTTATACCCCGTTGTTATGTAAACCTTCAGTTAGTCTAATTGCTTTAGCTCACTTATGTTATATATTGAAAGCATATTGAGAATGTCGGTTTGCCTAGTTCCACGATAGGCACCATCACAACTGGTTAGGTATTTGGGCCATGACACAAAGATTAGTACAGTTGAAGCACACTCTATCATAAATCAGAAGTTTACTGATTCAAATATTTTTGTTCTTTGGCATGGCTGTTTGGGCCATCCTGGATCAATAATGATGAGGAGAATTACTTAAAAATCTAGTGGCATCCATTAAATAACCTGAAGATTCTTACAAATAATGAATTTTCTTGTGATGCTTGTTATCAAGGCAAAATGATCACTAGACCATCACCAACGAAGGTTGGCATTGGATCCCCTGCCTTTTTAGAACGTATACATGGGGATATATATGGACCTATTAACCCACCAAGTGGGTTGTTTAGATATTTTATGGTCCTAATAGATGAATCTTCAAGATGGTCTCATGTGTGCCTACTATCATCTCGCAACCTGGCGTTTGCAAAGCTATTAGCCCAAATAATTCGATTAAGGGCACAATTCCCAGATTATCCTATAAAGGCTATTCGCCTTGATAATGCTGGAGAATTCTCATCTCAAGCTTTTGATGATTACTGTCTATCAGTTGGGATAAAAGTTGAACATCCGGTAGCTTATGTTCATACTCAAAATGGCCTTGCAGAGTCATTTATTAAACGACTGCAATTGATAGCAAGACCACTACTTATGAAAACAAAATTGCCCACTACTGTTTGGGG
>AWOL01S0030407.1:47758-67963 GCA_000715115.1 Nicotiana otophora
GGGGGGGGGGGGGAGGAAAAGGAAATCAAAAGATATATTGTGTGAAAAGTTTCATCGTTATCTCATTTTGATCCACGTACCCCTATATGTAATCAGGAGGTCCAGAAGATCATCCATTTACAAAATATAGCAAATCAAATACCAGACGCATTTACTGATTTGATTACGATAACTAAGTCACATATCCCTGCAGAGAATGTGCCTATCCGAATTAATGTCCTAGCAGGACCATCTACTAGCATGATAGCTAGTGAACCTAAAGCATGCCTGAAGCGTGGTAGGCCTTTGGGTGCTAAGGATCGAAATCCTCAAAAACGAAAATCGACAAATGATAACAATACTATGAAGGGATCTCCTGAAGAGACCCAAGATCTGATTAGTTTTGAGATTCCTGAAGAAATCAATGAACCCAAGACTCAAGTGAGAGAGGAACTTTTAATAAGTTCTACTGGTGATGGGATTAATTTAAATTGATCTGAAATAGTGGTGGAGACTCTGTCATCTTGTCATATTTTGATTTACCGTTATCACCCATTTATCACATCTTACTCATAATTCTTCATTTACTCTATTTTTATTCTCCTGCTAATATCTTTATCTATTACCTTACTCTAAAAACTTCAACAAAATATTCTTCCACTTTTAGTTCCCCTTGCTCTATCTCACTGGCTCTTCGGGTCGCCTAACATTCTCTTTTTACTAGGGGCGAGAGTCATACTAAGGTAAATATTTAGCCCTTTTAGGATTTCACTGCATATCTTCTGAAATTCCTGAATGTTCTAGTTTTCATATCTGACTGTACTATTCTAGAGTGCACCATCTAGGTGTCTCACAAGTCAAACTATTACCACGTTTGTAATATTCTTCGAAAATGTCAGCTAACGCTAACAATCCATCAACCATTTTGGGTTACTTTAACCCCAACTGGATCCTGATATCCCATCCTTCTATTAAACTATATATGTTATCTCACATAGGGCATAATTGAGATGGATGTGGCCAATTGTACATACCTCTGTTGCTATTGAAGGTAACTCATAATGCTCATATTTCTCTGCCTGAATTGTAAATACTGATAATCTTCACTAACTGGGTACCTCGTACACTCTTTCACCTTGTTTCTATTACCTGTTGAAACTTATACTTTTACCTTCTGATACTCCCATGGCCTACTACTCGCGGGGCACGTTTGATATTCCCATCCTAAGGTCTTAAGCAGGAAACTTACACATCGGGTAGGCACGATCTGATAGGGCCTCAGACTGGGCCATGTCGTCAAGAACTCTCCCTCTACTAGTGCCCTTACTTTGTACTGTATTAGCTATTTGGCTAGTTGTAATCTTTCTAATTGCAAATATCTCTGTATCATTAACAAACGTAAGTTCTGGCTTACACTCTTATGACTCAGCTCTATAGCACGATTTAGATTTGAAAGAAAGGTAATAGATTCCTAAATGCCTTGTAGCTTCCTGTTTATATAATGTGGTGCACAACACATCTATAAACAAGGCTGTACTAGACACGACTTGTAGACTCCCCAGGATAGAACTTCTCAGATACTAAGTTTGTCACGCCCCAAACCTAGGAAGGTGCGGCCGGCACCCCGTACCATATTTAACCCCAGCGTACCACTTTGTAACTGTGAACTCTAGAGGAGTAACTCTCAACTTAGGATGACGAGGCCTATTTGAAAGCTCCAATACCAAATGAAGGCCGATGAGGCCATATGAATGTCTACCACCCGCAATACCAAACTAATATGCAGGGCTAGCAAGGCCACAATACTGATATACACAATATACAGGACTCGTCTATAAGCCTCTAGAGATAACTGAACTATATCAAGGTTGGGACATGGCCTCGACCTACTCATTAAAAATGTATACATTAAACGGACTCCAAGGTTTAGACCTGGTAACTCCAAGGAAGTGGAGCTTACCAACCAAGATGATGTTTGAATTTATCTATTGAGAAGGTCTATCCAGCTGTTTATCAGGACCTGTAGGCATGAAATGCAGCATCCCAGCAAAAGGGACATCAGTACAAATAATGCACCGAGTATGTAAGTCATAAAATCAGTATATAAAATACATGAAAGAAACATGGATAAAGGACCCAACCTGTAAGTCTGAATAGCTTTGTGAATCATGAAACATTTATAATATCATGCATATGCATATAAATGTTATATCATGCATATGTATATGCATACATAACATCATCAAGCCTCTGAGGGTATCTCATCATATCATCTCATCCTCAGTGGGCGAAATCATCAACGTATGCCAACTGATCAGGTGGTGGTCTGTATATAATGCCATAACCTTTCCTCATACCCCATATATATAATATATGTGTATATAATGACATCTGGTCATGGGTCAATATACATGTAAAAATAAATGCAATGCATAATGAAGTAAGTTAATAAAATCTGTAGGAATGTCATAAGATCAATATGCCTTGAGTTAATATCACGAAATAAACTTTATCAACTTAGGTAATTTCTGAGACCCATGAATAGACAATATGATAATAGGACATATGGGGAATCAATAACATAGGCAACTCTAGTACTTCTAAGAATGTAGTCATTTGTGAAAGTTGCGTATTTGCTCGTTTTGTTGTATCATATGGATCATGCCAAAAGGAAAGAAAGGTTAAGCCTTAAAATACCTTATCCATGAAGTTAGCACTGTTGAAAAAGTCCACTCACCTCTTACGAATGGTAATCTATATCATACAAAGGATTGGTATCTATATCGACTTCATATTCTATAGGGAAGTTCATTTATTCATTTTATCGAACAACTTATGTGCATAACTTCATAGGGTCTTTTATAGCTCCAATTCAACATGTTCACAATGATCTTCATATTCAATTCCCCTCATCCTCACCATGATATTCATACCTTTACAATTCTATTTGGTATCTTAAAATATATAAAAATAGCCCACACAACAAAGCTCAACTTTAAGTTTCATAGTTACTACGTTCTTCAAGAATCCTCCAACAAAATTCAACCGAAAACTTGTATAAACTTAAGATTAGGTTATGGAAGATAAAAAGTACCTCAAATATACCAAGAACCCTCTGTTCTTTAACTCACTTCAACACCAAGTAACTTTCTAAGTCGTCACAACGAGAAGGAAATGGAGTTAATAGTAACCACGATATTCGTTATGTCGAACTTGCGTGGTTTATCTTTGGATTCACTCAAGGATCATCTGGGAACCCTTTGAGAGCATCTATGAGGGTTTAGGAACTGTTTCGGTTGAGAAAAATGAGTTAAAACGACTTAGAATTGACTTATATACAAGCTTGAGTTTTACACCGACTTTGTGGGTCCCAAGGGAGCTGCTTGCGCAGTCTCGCAAAAATGAGAATATCTCTCTACTCTGATGTCGTAAATATGAATGGTTTAATGAGGTAGAAACTAGACTCGTATATATTCACTTTTGTAGGTGGATCATCTCATAATTCAAAGTACATTGGGATAAAAGCTCAGCTACATTTGACCTAATTTTCAGCACATTTATGTACGTAACTTGTGATGACCTTTGCCAACTTTAGTTCCACAACTCGCTTGACTTGAAAACATAACACACAACTATCATACAACTTAAATAACTCATAACATAACCTCATTATAATTTTAACCACCCTAGTATCACCCCAAAAGTACACGTTATAATATTCCAACCTTGTCGACTTTCGACAAAACTTATTTTCTTCAATTTGTTTAGTTTCAACCCTCTTGGTACTTGTTATCTGTGATCTTTAATATTTGTAACCTCCAAATTAACATTATTAACTTAATTTATATACTTTCAAAGATGATCTCACTTCTAAGCTTACATCAATTGACTTACGATATACTTTTACGTACGAAAACATGGGGTGTAACATGTGCAATGTCACTTATACCTGTTTTGTCTTGAAACGTCCATGTGTGTATACCTGTAATAGTATAAAATTGAATTATATGCCACCAAAAGATACTTTTTAGCATTGTACCTTTACTCTTAACATAGCCAATCATTGAGGGAACTTGTGGAAGGGCAACTAGTTGAGCTTGATCAAGCCCAACTCCAAACGATTTCTTTCAAAATGCTCCCTGCTTAACGCCTTAGTGAAACTGTCTGCTGCCTGGTCCTTTGTCTTGTAGAACTTCATACAAATCAGACCTTTTTCAACATTATCCCTCAGGAAATGATACCTAACATCAATATGCTTAGTCCTTTTGTGTGGCACTAGATTCGTTGCCATGGAAAATAAACTCGTATTATCACACAATAAGGGAACACAATCAAATGGCACACCAAAACTTCAAGTTGTTGCTTGATCAATAAGTTGAGCACAATAAGAAGCATCAACCACATACTCAGCTTCAGCAGTAAAAAGAGCCACAAAATTTTGTTTCTTTCTATCCTATGAGATCAAGCATGGCCCAAAACAAATGTTCCATTTTAGATGTGCTCTTCATGTGCATCAGATATTCAGCATAATTAGCATCAGTATATCTAACCAAGTCATAATTATCTCCTAAAGGATAGAAGAGGACCAAGTCCGGAGTTCCCTTGAGATACCTCAAAATTCTTTTTGCAACCTTTAAGTAAGATTATTTTGGCTTGATTGGAACCTTGCACACAACCCAATACTAAAGATAATGTCAGGTCTGCTAGCAATTAAGCACAGAAGAGATCCAATGATACCCCTATACATGGTTTCATTGACAAGGGAACCAGGTTCTTCCATGTCTAATCGAGTGGCAAAGTGAAGGAAAAGATAAAAAGAGACAGGCCTTGAGACTATAAAAGAGTATAAGCCATAAAGTTATATCCTCATTTCGAGAAATGAGTTGGTGATTCCAACGCGATTACCAGAAGGCTAAGTAGACCGCTGGAGTAATAAAAATCAGCATGGGCTAGTAAACAAGATAAATTTAGAGACTAGAGGATTTGATAATAGTCGACATCTAAGAATTTCAGAGACCGTGTTCCATCAACAATAGAATGGACAACAGAAGAATAACCTTTAAAGGTCATTTAGGAAGACGCTTCACTAAAGGAAAGTACTATGAGCAGAGTTAAGCTTAAGGGACTATGTGTGCTAGTTACACTAGATGTCCTCCTCGTGCATAAGAAATTCAGTTATCCGTGGTACAGAAGGGTTACTGCAAGGCGAATAAGGGTCATTGAAAATATGGAAAGACGCCAAAGATGAAGAGGTAAAATATTTGCATGTAAACTTCAGAGCATTAAATGTTAGTACTCCCGTAAAGGGGGAAAGATGGTGTGATATGTTATTAAGTCGGAGTTAACTGGTTCATGTAACTTTGAAATGGCAAAGGAAGAATGTGGTAGAAAGGCGAAAGGGATGCGATTGCATTTACTAGGATCCTACAGGTATGTTATGTAAGGACAATGCCGAGAATAGGCAGTAAGGGTTCCCTGCCAGGATTTTAATTAGTAAATAAGTGCGGATGGACACATTATGAGATAGTGCGAAAGGTAAGTTAAGACAAAAGACATAACCCAAGAGAGGTTACGCAGAATATAGTTATGAGCATGGACTGACGAGTAGTTAGTAGTTGATTCAGGAAGAGCCTAGTTATGGCTAGACATGAGGTTTCACATAAAGTAGTAGATCACGCAAGATAAACGTAGTGAAACCCAGCATAGGAAATTCAGTCTCACAGATACGACATTGTAATCCTTGAGAAATATTCAAATAGGAGATGGGGTAGTTAAAGGTACCGTATAAGTGTTACGAAAATAAAAGAGAATTCCACTGGGGAGACAGTCAAACATTTGAGTCCAGAAGTAACAATACGAGCACAAGGGCACGTAGGTAAGTAACTAAGGGTAATTATAGGCAAGTAAGAACATCAAAAATTCCATTAGGTATACGAGGTAATAAGCTCTCAACTTTATAAGAGTTAGAGGGCCTCCCCTAAGTACTACAACAAAAGACTACCTAAGGAAATAAGGAAGAAGGCTTCAACCTAAGCATAGTAACTTGAAGAAGAAATGGTCTTGTAACAGCAATCTCACGACAATATTGTATGCACTCCATAAGAAAGTGGCAACTATCGTGGCTAGTCAATAGGAAGTAAAATCAAAAGTAATATTCGAGATCATATGAGTTGCACAAAAATTCTAGCATGCGTGGGAACTAAGATAAACCAAGTATTCACGCAACAAGTGGCAGAAAGACCAGGAAAAGTAATTGCTTACGTTTAAAGAAAGATGAGAAGGAACGAAAGAAATTATTCGATTAATGACCCAGAGTTAGTTACGTTATGAACACACTTAATATTTCGGAGTATTATCCATGCAGTATATATGTTGACATTCATACAGCCATAGAAGACTCTTGTATAAGTTAAAAGAAAGAATTGAGTCTAGGTCACAGACAAATGATTGAATTGTTAGAAGATTATATCATGGATATTCCATAGCATCCATGAAAGGCTAAAGTAATAACTAATACCCTGAACTGCAGATCGGAAGATAGCTTAAGCCTATATAAAGGCTGAGAGAGAAGAGGAAACTAAATAGTTATATCAACTAAGTAAATCAGGAGTCTGATTATTGGACCCAGATACTTATAGAAATTATGATTGAGAACATTGCAGAATCACTCTTAATATCAGAGGTACAAGAGAGATAGTACACCAGCCATATTCTATAATGACTCTATGATAAATTCAGTTAGAAGAGTACTAGCCTCATAAGAAGTCAGTATGAAGCTCCCACCGGACTGTGTATGCACCAGAGGTGCAAGTATTATAGTAGAGCTTCATGTTGTAGATGTGAATTATACCTATGTGGATGGGAGTTTATGAAACATATAGAAGATACGATGCGAGATTTTAAGGTAAGTAAAGTAAAGGTGAAGAAGGTACGAGATACTCAAGTGCAGAAGGTTGTGAATAGTCCATACTTCAGATAGAGGGCTAGAAGCATTGGGATTTAGTATTCAGAAATGATAGCGGTGTCGTCAGTGGAATATCTTCCAGCCTATTGTTTCCAGGTACCGAGAGGTCTAGTTAAGAGAGTAAAGAAGAGTTAGAGACGATGTGATGTCTCTCTTGAGGTTCCAGAATAACATAAAGAAATCTATAGTGCAAGCAAGTTAAAGGAAGGTTGCGAGTAGTATAAATAGATACGTGTAGGTCGCAAACTAAAGTATGGTAGAACGACAAGGTTTTAGGAAGACACGAGTAAGGATAAGAAAAGGCGAGCGAGAAGGTAACGAGAATAGGTAATTCCTCGGGATTAAGCCCATGAAACCAAGAGAGCTGATGGTTCAGTAAGTTATAGAAAGCTCAGTATATCTTGAATGAACTCAGAGGATTCTAAGACTAGGAACATTTAAAAGAGATGGAATGCTACCCTGGTAGTATAATGAAAGTGTAATTGTGATAAATGATTAGAGAATGACGTTTAGGCCTTCGATTGAGTAATGATTCATAGAGAAGGGGTTTCATGAATTGCACGGGATTAGAATATCCCCCATAAGATGAACCACATTGGGATTACATGAAATATGGTTATTGAAGTATAGTATCACCCCTAGGTGGGTTAGGAAAATCACTTCCGATGTTCCGTGGTGAGACGTGAGCCCTAGTGACAATGTGTTACATAAGAGGTTTCAAGTTATCATTGGTATATTATAGATAAACATTGAGGTGAATCACCAATAGATGGATAACAAGTCCAAAGTATGAGATGAGATTAGGTCGTCATTCTTAAGATGAACAGTAATGAGGAAGCATTAAAGGACTTAGATTTATACATGTAGGATAAGTAGCGAGAAAGTAACCTAGAGCTGGGTAGCAGAACTCGATAATAATAAAACCAAAGTAAGAGTTATGGTATAGTATGAGCTACCTAGATGCAGTAAAGCCATAAGGATAGATAACTAAGCCTATGAAACAAAATATAGAAATAGTCGTAAGTTTGACAAAGTACCGAGCGAACAACTCTAGTACACCTATAGATGCCTAGAGGGACAGCTTGGCATAGTACCACATATGTTCACAAAGTGAGGCCTAGAGATTGGCTAAAAGCTGGAGGAAAAAGGAGAGCAGATAGCATAGGACTCCGATACAAGGACAGAGTCGTACATGCTGCATGACAGAAGGTAGCAACAGTTACGAGATTGGAAGAATTTTGAGCACAAGTCGTGGTGTGAGAAAGAAGCCTAAATGGGGAATGCCCTGGCCTTTGGATTTATTCACAGAACAATTGCCTAGATGAAAAGGATAATACTAAAGTATTCGTAAGATCTATCCGGTTATGAGACCGAAAGGCGCATAAGTCAACATTCGAGGACGAATGTTCCAAGGGGGGGAATAATGTTACACCCCATGTTTTTGTAAGTAAAAGTACATCGTAAGTCAATTGATGTAAGCTCAGAAATGAGATCATATTTGAACATATATAAAGTAAGTTAATAATGTTACTTTTGAGGTTAAAAATATTAAAGATCATGGATAACAAGTACCAAGAGAGTTGGAACTAAACAAATTAAAGAAAATAAGTTTCGTCAAAAGTCGACAAGTTGGAATATTATAATGTGTACTTTTGGGGTGAGACTAGGGTGGTTAAAATGATAAAGAGGTTATGTTATGAGTTATTTAAGTTGTATGATAGTCGTGTGTTATGTTTTCAAGTCAAGCGCATTGTGGAACAAAAGTTGGCAAAGGTCATCACAAGTTACATTCATAAATGTGCTGAAACTTAGGTCACATGTAGATGAGCTTTTCTCCGAATGTACTTTGAATTGTGAGATGATCAACCTACCGAATTAAATATCGACGAGTCTAGTTTCTAAGTCATTAAACCGTTCATCGATATGACATTGGAGTAGAGAGATATTCGTATTTTTGCAAGACTGTGCAAGCAACTCCCTTGGGACCCACAAAGTCGGTGTAAAACTCCAGCTTGTATATAAGTCAATTCTAAGTCGTTTTAACTCATTTTTATAGAACAAAACAGTTCCTAAACCCTCCTAGATTCTCTCCAAGGGTTCACCCATGATCCTAGGGTGAATCCAAAGATAAACCACGCAAGTTTGACATAAAGAATATCGTAGTTACTATTAACTCCCTTTCCTTCTCGTTGTGATTTAGGAAGTTACTTAGTTTTGAAGTGAGTAAAGAAAAGATAGCTCTTGGTATATTTGAGGTAATTTTTATCTTCCATAACGTAATATTAAGTTTGTACAAGATTTGGGTTGAATTTTGTTGGACGATTCTTGAAGAAACTAGTAACTATGAAACTTGAAATTGAGCTATGTTGTGTGGGCTGTTTTTACATGTTTTAAGATACCAAATGGAATTGTAAAGTTACAAATATCATTGTGAGGATGAGGGGAAGTGAAGATGAAGATCATTGTGCTAGAACATGTTGAATTTGATCTAAAAGACCCTATGAAGTTATGTACATAAGTTGTTCGATAAAATGACTAAATGAACTTCCCTATAGAATATGAAGTCGATATTGATACCAATCCTTTGCATGATATAGATTACCATCAGTAAGAGGTGCGAGGACTTGTGCAATAGTGGTAACTTCGTGGATAAGGTATGTTAAGACTTAACCTTTCTTTCCTTTTGGCATGATCCATATGATACAACGAAACGAGCTAACATGCAACTTTCACAAATGATTATATTCTTAGAAGTACTACGGTTGCTTATGTTCTTGATTCCCCATATGTCCTATTATCATATCGTCTGTTCATGGGCCTTAGAAAATATGTAAGTTAACAAAGTTTATTTTGTGATATTAACTGAAGGCATATTGATCCTATGACATTCCGAGAGTTTTTATTGACTTACTTCATTATGAATTGCATTTATTTATACATGTATATTTACCACCACCTAATCAGCTGGCATACGTTAATGATTTCGCCCACTGAGGCCGAGATAATATGATGGGATGCCCTCAGAGGCTTGTTGATGTTATGTACGCATATACCTATGAATGATATGACATTTATACACATATGCATGATATTATAAATGTTTCATGATTCACAGAGCTATTCATACTTACAAGTTGAGTCCTTTACTCTATATTTCTTTCATGTCTTTTATATACTGATTTTTATGCCTTACATACTCGGTATATTATTCGTACTGACGTCCCTTTTGCTGGGGACGCTGCATTTTATGCATGCAGGTTCTGATAGACAGCTAGATAGACCTTCCCAGTAGATAGAGTCAAACATTAGCTTGGTTGTTAAGCTTCATTTCCTTGGAGTTACCAGGTCTAAACCTTGGAGTCCATTTTATGTGTACAGGTTTAATGGGTAGGTCGAGGCCCTGTCCCGACTATGATAAAATTCAATTATCTCTAGAGGCTTGTTGACGAGTCTTGTATATTTTGTATATTAGTATTGTGGCCTTGCCAGCCCTATGTACATGTTAGTTTGGTATTGCGGGTGGTAGAAATTCATGGGGCCTTGTCGGTCTTCATTGGTATCATCATCTTGCAGGTAGGCCTCGCTGGCCAAAGTTGAGGGTTACACCTCTAGAGTTCACAGTTACAGAGTGGTACGCTCGGGCCAAATATGGAACCGAGTGCCGGCCATGACTCCTGTCATGACCCAAAAGGTCATCTTATATTTTAGAACTTGAATCTACGCTCTTAAGCCTTAAAAATCTCCTTTTTACCCTCCTCGATTTGCGTTCACAGTCCGTGCAGGTATCCGGAAAGCTTTTATGTTGAAAACTAATGAAAATAAGAATTTTTGCCTTAAAAGCTAATTTTAGTTGACTTCGGTCAATATTTTTAGTAAACGGGCCTAGATCCGTATTTTGATGGTCCCGGTGGGTCCGTGTCGAATTATGGGACCTGGGCATATGCCCGGAATTGAATTCGGAGGTCCCTAGCTCAAGTTATAAATTTTTGATGAAAATTAAAAGTTTGGAAATTATTAGTTTTTAAGAATTGATTGATATTTGGCATTCTTAGTATCGGGTCCGTATTTTGATTCCGAAGCCCGGTACAGGTTCATTATGATATTTAAGACCTGTTTGTGAAATTTGGTGAGAAACAGAGTTGATTTGACGTGATTCGAACGTCCAGTTGAGAAAATAAAAATTTTAAAATGTTCTTGAGAATTTCATTTGATTTGGTGCTAAATTCGTAGTTCTAGGTGTTATTTTGGCGATTTGATCACGTGAGCAAGTTCGTATGATATTGTTTGAACTTGTGTGCATGTTTGGTTTGGAGCCCCGAGGGCTCGGGTGTGTTTCAGATAGGCCACGGGATGTTTTGGACTTAGAAAATCTGGTATTTTTGCTGCAGCAGGTGTTCTGGCATGTCCTTCTTCGCATTCGTGAAGGTACTCTTGCGAACGTGAAGAGTAAACTGGGTAGCTGAGGATTTCTTCTTCGCGAACGCGAAGCGATGGGGGCGTTAACCTTCGTGAACGCGACAAGCCTATCGCGAACGCGTAGTGTTAGGCACTGGGGAGGGGCAGACAGCTTTTTCTTTATCGCGATTGCGAACAATGACTCGCGAACGCGAAGACCAGGGAAGGGTAGCCTACGTGAACGTGAGCACTGTCTCGCGAACGTGAAGGCTTGGCAGCCCATACACTTCGCGAACGCGACAGTGCTCTCGCGAACGCGATGAACACTGTCGCCCAGCACTTAATAGAACCCAAAAACGGGATTTTAGCCAAAAACTCATTTTTCTCAAAAACCAAACGGTGAGGGGCGATATTTCAAGAGTCATTTCTTCCCCAAATTGTTGGTAAGTGATTCTAAACCATTTTCTTTCAATTACCCATTACATTTCTTGAATTTTCAACCTAAAATCTAGAGTTTTCATGGTAGAATTAGGGGTTAGGGTAAAAACTAGGGATTTCGGGAATTTGGTGATTTAGACCTCGATTTGAGGTCGGATTCCAAAACTAATTACATATTTGGGCTTGGGGGTGAATGGGTAAATGAATTTTGTTCCGAACCTCGGGTTTTGACCAAGCGGGCCCGGGGTCGAATTTTGACTTTATGGAGGAATATTTGAGAAATCTGTGATTATTCATTAAAGTTGATTTCTTTAGCTATGTTTGATATTATTGAGTCATTTTGGAATAGCTACGAGTGATTTGGAGGTGAATTCCAAAGGAAAAGCTGTGATTGAGAATTAAGTGGCCTTCAAAGCGAGATAAGTGTTGTGTCTAACCCTCACTTGAGGGAATTAGGAACCTTAGATTACTTGCTAAATGAAATTCATGTGAGCGGTGTATATGTGAGGTGACGAGTACTTATGCGCCGCCAATTTACCTGTTTTTCCATATTTCTCAGTTTTTCTTATATTGTCTCATTCCTATGCCTAATTGCTGTGTGTTAAACTAGTGTTGTTCAATTTATCGTTCTTATCGTGTTTACAGATTTTCTGGTGATAATTGAGTTTTTATTTCAAAGTTGAGATTGATGTTATGGAACCAAATGTTGAAGTAAGGTGTGTACTTTTTATTCTATCTCCCTGTTGATATTTATGCATTGCATTATGGTAAGGGAGAGTGTTAATGCACGAAGGGTGATACCGTGCCATATTGTGAGTGTTAATGCACGAAGGGTGATGCCGTGCCATATTGTGAGTGTTAATGCACGAAGGGTGATTCTGTGCGATATTGTGATTTTTAATGCACGAAGGGTGATGTCGTGCCATATTGTGAGTGTTAATGCACGAAGAGTGATGCCGTGCCATATTGTGAGTGCTAATGCACGAAGGATGATGCCATGCCATATTGTGAGTGCTAATGCATGAAGGGTGATGTCGTGCCATGATATGAGAGTTAATGAATGAAGAATGATGTCGTGCCGTTTCTATTTATTTTATGGTGAGATTGAGAGTAAAAGCACGAAGGGTGATGTTGTGCATTTTTCCTTACTGTATTCACTATTCTTGTTGATTCATGATATATTGAGTGCTCCGGTGATCATTCCGTTGTAGTTATTTATCTTGTATTCCCCTCAGTATATTCCGCTCCCGATATTTCCTGTTTAGTTTTTCATTTCTGTTATTTGTATATATACTGTTAAATTGTACAGGTAAATTTGTAGGTGCCTTGCCTTAGCCTCGTCACTACTTCGTCGAGGTTAGGCTCGACACTTACCAGTACATGGGGTCGGTTGTACTAATACTGCACTCTACACTGTTTGTGCAGATTTTGATACCGACTCGGGTTGATCGAGATTTTGCTATTGGTCCATTGTCTGGAGACTCAAGGTAGATCTGTCGGCGTTCACTGACCTTGAAGTCCCCGACTATATTTTCTGTTCTACTGTTTCTTTCATTCAGACAGTTGTATTTCTTTCTGACTATTACTTGTGGCAAATTCTAGAATGCTCGTGAATTGTGACTTTAGATCCGGTGGTAGTAATTAATACAGTGTTATGATATTTTGCACTTATTATATTTCATCTTAGTTAATTATTGTTATTTACAGAATGGAAATAAGGAACTGGTTTAATGATTCTCTAACGTTGGCTTGCCTGGCAAGTGAAATATTAGGCGCCATCATGGTCCCGTCGGTGTGAAATTGCAGGTCGTGACAACTGGTATCAGAGCACTAGGTTCCATAGGTCTCACGAGTCATGAGCAAGCTTAGTAGAGTCTGAAGGATCGGTACAGAAACGTCTGTACTTATCTCTCAGAGGCTATGAAGTTTAGGAACAATATCACCTCTTTCATTCCTTATTGTGCGTCATTGATTTTGCTTGAAACTTATATCTCATATTCCTTTGTATCTACTCGTGTATGACATTGCGCACTTGGTATCAATTGTGTGTTGACGGTTCGTGATGCCGCAGATGAACTACGAGGGAGCCAGATATGCTCAAACATTGCCTCAACGTGTGATTTCGACTGAAGATGCGGACGTATAAAGATATCACCCAGTGAATAATGTGGGGTGTGCAACGTACCTTGGCATCTGGTTGATTTATACGAGTTGTGAAGGTTAATATTGTGGACCATCGGACGTGGTGAACTGTGAATTCGCGCCGAGTGGGGGAGTCCACTATCAATGAATATAGTGTGAGTCATGTGTTATATCAGTTTTGACCTGAAATGTATATATGTGGTACTGAAAGGTTCTCCCAAAATTTACATATGTTTAAGGGCTGAGATATTGTAGAGAATAAGGATGGGACTTGCGGTATGTCCTCCTCCATAATAATCTTATACTTCAGTACCAAAGGAGTTAGAGAAACAACATTAAATTTACAGAAGGTCTACTCAGCGTGGACGTCACGGTTGCAAATTCTGGGGTGCTTCGGAGGTAGTATAGTGGTTGACGAGTTTCTGGACTAAGAATTATCTATATGGAGCTCTACTTTTATGATCATTGTATATAAATAAGGGTAAAGTTTACCCCAAAGAAGAATCGAAGAGTATGTTAAGAAATGGGTCAGCTCAACAGTGTTGAGTCAACATAACAAAAGGAGAAATTGGCCTTGGGAGAGATAATTCTCCAGAGGTGTTTGTGGCAAGCCTGTGAAGAGGGCAGACTAGCTAATACAACACCGCCCACTTGGCTCAGTTGTCAGAAATACTTTTGAAAGAGTTTGTTTCCCGGACTCTCAGTAATGCATGGCGCATAGGGTTTGAACGATTGCGTCAGGTCACCAAGACAGTGTCATAATATGCCAATAGGTTTAATAAGTTAGCCCGTCATATTCCTACTTTGTTTCCTACAGCCAGAGAGCGAGTCCACAGACTCATTGAAGGACCCAAATATAATTGTAAAATTTGGTACGACTCGGGAGCTACTGGCTAATATTTCATTTCCGCTAGTGGTAGAAATTGCCAAGATATTAGAACGTATTCAGGGTGACAAAAAAAAAGGAAACTAAGGAGACCAAGACGTCTCAAGGTTCTGGAGGATTCAGTGGATCTACTCCGTGAGTATAAATCATTATGGCGGGGGCTCGGGTAGTCGGCCAGCCCAGTTTACACATCGAATTAATCGAGGTGCTCCAGTAAGTTCTTTTAATGCACCACGGACATAAGTGTCCTTTAATGGTTATTCTAGTTATCTGGCACAGACTCAGTATGAGCAGCCAAACCCGAAAATGGGTTGTTATGAATGCGGTGATACTAGGCACATCATGAGAAAATTGTCCCAAACCTGGGAGAGGCATATTTCATCAAAGCACTCAGGCTACGTGCCCTATTGCAGATACTACACCACCCACACGACCAGTTAAGGGTGGAGGACAGGCGGGTAGAAGGCGTCCTAGAGGTGGAGACCCAGCCGTTGTTATATTTGTTTTATGGTATAGTGGAGGTCGTTACATCAGATAGTGTCGTTATAGGTATGACCTCGATTTAAAATAAAGGAATACTTTCCTTAACTTGATTCGGCTCTGGGTATCAAGACGATTCCTCCTATTGTGCTCCACTTATGAGTGAGCTTCGTAATTCTATAATCTACTTATGTGTTTATTTCTGTTAGGAGGTTTTATGGAGATAACTACACCTATCATTCCATGATGGACTCTAATAAGATCTGTGAAGCTAAAAGTGCCTTCCAGGTACTTATTTCGGTATGTTTTGATGTATTTCCGGATAATTAATTACAAATTATGAATTATATGCCCTACGGGCGTGGGGTTCATTATGTGTTGTGATTTTGTTTGGCGAAAGTTATTTAAAAGGAGAAAATGGAATGTTTCGATTGGCAAGATGTGCATATTACTTGTGATTCAGAACTGAGGCAGAGGTCCTCGTATTTTAAAATAAATTGATATATTTAAACCGGACTATGAGCTACGGTGGAAGTTATATAAGGACGAGATCCTTGTCATAAAACATTCTTGTGTTTAAATTCTCCCTTGTGAAAATTAAATTTGTGCTATAGTACTAATAGGGAGTCATGCCTGCTAGGCTTATTTGAATTTTTTTTTTATGAAATTCTCTGTGCATACTTGCCAAATTCGTTTTGTAATATTGAGTTGTAACCTATGAGGTAGGTGCCCGCCCAGGTAGTGTTAATTGTGACTCGTTAATTCGGGTAAATAATTATGAGGTCTTCATGCCTCGCATCTCGTTATTAGTATGGTGAAGGTTTGAAACAAGATTTTTGTTAACATGAAGTTAATTGAAGATTCTATAATTGATTATGAACAACTATTAAGACCAGATTGACCCAGAAGTGTGCCCCATTTAGATGGTCAGACGAGTGTGAGTTGATCTTTCGGAAGCTCAAGACCGCTTTGACTACAATGCTAGTGTTGGTATTACCCACAGGTTCAGGATCGTATACGGTATATTGTGACGCCTCTCACATTGGGCTTGGTGCAGTATTAATGCAAGATGGCAAGGTAATTGCATATGCATCATGACAATTGAAAGTTAACGAGAAGAATTATCCTCTTCATGACTTAGAACTGGCAGCCATTGTTCATGCGCTGAAGATTTGGAGGCATTACCTCTACGGTGTCTCGTGTGAGGTATTTACTGATCATCGGTGCCTTCAGTACCTGCTCAAACAAAAAGATCTTAATTTAAGGCAGAGAAGATGGTTTGAGTTGTTGAAAGACTATGATATCACCGTTTTGTGTCACCCCAGAAAGGCCAATGTGGTGGCCGATGCTTTGAGTAGAAAGGCTGTGAGTATGGGCAGTCTTGTGTATATTCCGGTTGGTGAGAGGCCATTAGTTGCATATGTTTAGACTTTGGTTAACCAATTCGTGAGGTTAGATGTTTCAGAACCCAGTCAAGTTCTAGCTTGCACAGTCGCTCGGTCTTCTTTATATGAGCGCATCAGAGAGAGGCAGTATGATGATCCTCATTTACTTGTCCTTATGAACATGGTGCAACACGGTGATGCCAAACAGGTTGTTGTGGGGAAAGATGGAGTTCTACGAATGCAGGGTCGTATTTGTGTGCCTAATGTGGATGGGATTTGTGAATTAATTCTTGAAGAGGCACACAGTTCTAGGTATTCTATTCATCCAGGTATCGCCAAAATGTATCAAGATTTGCGACAACATTATTGCTAGAGGAGAATGAAAAATGATATAGTTGTATATGTAGCTCGGTGTTTGAATTGTCAACAAGTTATGTACGAGCATCAGAGACCTGGTAGGTTGCTTCAGAAGTTAGAAATTCCTGAATGGAAATGGGAGCGTATCACTATGGATTTTGTTGTTGGACTCCCATGGACTCAGAGAAAATTTGATACAGTTTGGGGTCATTGTGGACAGGTTGACCCAGTCAGCACATTTCATTCCAGTGACAACTACCTATTCTTCAGAAAGGTTAGCTGAAATTTACATTCGTGAGATTGTCCGCCTTCACGGGGTGCCCGTGTCCATTATTTTAGATCGAGGTACGCAGTTTACCTTGCACTTTTGGAGGGCAGTACAGCGTAAGTTGGGTACACGGGTTGAGTTGAGCATATTCCATCCTCAGACGGACGGGCAGTCCGAGCATACTATTCAGATCTTGGAGCATATGCTCTGCGACTGTGTTATTGACTTTGGAGGTTCTTGGGATCAGTTCTTGCCGTTAGCGAAGTTTTCCTACAATAACAGCTACCAGTCGAGCATTCAGATGGCTCCATATGAGGCATTATACGGAAGGCGATGTCGTTCGCATGTTGGCTGGTTTGAACCGGGAGAGGCTCGGTTATTGTTCAGGATCGACTTCGCACAGCTCAGTCTAGGCAAAGCGTTATGCCGACCGTAAAGTTCGTGATATTGTATTCATGGTTGGAGAAAGAATATTGCTTCGGATATCGCCCACGACGGGTACTATGAGAGTTGGGAAGAAGGGCAAGTTGAGCCCTAGGTATATCGGGCCATTTGAGATCCTCGAGAGAATGGGGGAGGTAACTTATAGACTTGCATTGCCTCCAGGGTTATCCTCAGTTCATCCTATATTCCATATGTCTATGCTCCGGAAATATCATGGTGACCCGTCCCACGTGTTAGATTTCAGCTCTGTCCAGTTGGACAAGGATTTGACTTACGAGGAGGAGCCAGTGGCAATTCTAGCCCGGCAAGTTTACCAGTTGAGATCAAAGAGTTATCCTTCAGTTCGAGTGCAATGGAGAGGTCAGCCTATTGAGACAGCTACTTGGGATTCCGAGTACGATATGAGGAGTAGATATCCCGACCTTTTCACCAGCCTAGGTACTTTTCTATGTCCGTTCGAGGACGAACGATTGTTTTAGAGGTGGAGAATGCGATGACCCAAAAGGTCATCTTATGTTTTAGAACTCGAATCTATGCTTTTAAGTCTTAAAAATCTCATTTTTACCCTCCTCGATTTGCATGCGCAATCCGTGCAGGTTTCCGAAAAGCTTTTATGTTGAAAACTAATGTAAATAAGAATTTTTTCCTTAAAAGTTGATTTTAGTTGACTTCGGTCAATATTTTTGGTAAACGGACCCGGATTCATATTTTGACGGTCCCGGTGGGTCCGTTTTGGAATTATGGGACCTGGGCGTATACCCGGAATTGAATTCGAAGGTCCCTAGCTCAAGTTATAAATTTTTGATGAAAATTAAAAGTTTGGAAATTATTTGTTTTTAAGAATTGATTGATATTTGGCATTGTTAGTATCGGGTCCGTATTTTGATTCCGGAGTCCGGTACAAGTTCATTATGATATTTAAGACCTGTCTTTGAAATTTGGTGAGAAACAGAGTTGATTTGACGTGATTCGGGCGTCCAGTTGAGAAAATAGAAATTTTAAAGTGTTCTTGAGAATTTCATTTGATTTGGTACTAAATTCATAGTTCTAGGTGTTAGTTTGGCGATTTGATCGCGCGAGCAAGTTCGTATGATATTTTTAGACTTGTGTGCATATTTGGTTTGGAGCCCCGAGGGCTCGGGTGAGTTTCGAATAGGCCACGGGATGTTTTGGACTTAGAAAATCTGGTATTTTTGCTGCAGCGGGTATTCTGGCATGTCCTTCTTCGTGTTCGTGAAGGTACTCTCGCGAACGCGAAGAGTAAACTGGGCAGCTGAGGATTTATTCTTCGCGAACGTGAAACGATGGGGGCGTTACCCTTCGCGAACGTGACAAGCCCATCGCGAACGCATAGTGTTAGCACTGGGGAGGGGCAGGCAACTTTTTTCTTTATCGCGAACGCGAACAATGACTCGCGAACGCGAAGACCAGGGAAGGGTAGCCTACGTGAATGCGAGTACTGTCTCGCGAACGTGAAGGCTTGGCAGCCCATACACTTCGCGAATACGACAGTGCTCTCGTGAGCGCGATGAGCACTGTCGCCCAGCACTTAATAGAACCCAAAAACGGGATTTTAGCCAAAAACTCATTTTTCTCAAACACCAAACGGTGAGGGGCAATTTTTCAAGAGTCATTTCTTCCCCAAATTATTGGTAAGTGATTCTAAACCATTTGCTTTCAATTACCCATTACATTTCTTGAATTTGCAACCTAAAATCTAGAGTTTTCATGGTAGAATTAGGAATTAGGGTAAAAACTAGGGATTTCGAGAATTTGGGGATTTAGACCTCGATTTGAGGTCGGATTCCAAAACTAATTACATATTCGGGCTTGGGGGTGAATGGGTAAATGGATTTTGGTTTGAACCTCGGGTTTTTACCAAGCGGGCTCGGGGTCGATTTTTGACCTTTTGGAGGAAAATTTGGGAAATCTGTAATTATTTATTAAAGTTGATTCCTTTAGAAATGTTTGATATTATTGAGTCATTTTTTAATAGATACGAGTGGTTTGGAGGTGAATTCCAAAGGAAAAGCTGTGATTGAGAATTAAGTGGCCTTCGGAGAGAGGTAAGTGTTGTGTCTAACCCTGACTTGAGGGAATTAGGAACCTTAGATTACTTGCTAAATGAAATTCATGTGAGCGGTGTATATGTGAGGTGAAGAGTACCTATGCACCGCCAATTTACCTATTTTTCCATGTTTCTCAGCTTTTCTTATATTGTCTCATTCCTATGCCTAATTGCTATGTGTTAAACTAGTGTTGTTTAATTTATCGTTCTTATCATGTTTACGGATTTTCTGGTGATAATTGAGTTTTTATTTCAAAGTTGAGATTGATGTTATGGAACCAAATGTTGAAGTAAGGTTTGTACTTGTTATTCTATCTCACTGTTGATATTTATGCATTGCATTATGGTAAGGGAGAGTGTTAATGCACGAAGGGTAATGTCGTGCCATATTGTGAGTGT
>AWOL01S0030407.1:68289-115700 GCA_000715115.1 Nicotiana otophora
ATTATTGACGTAAGGCTTGTTCTTGTTGATTCTATCTCCCTGCTATTACTTGTTCATTGTTATATGGTAAGGGAGAGCGTAATGCACGAAGGGTGATGCCGTGCCATATTGTGAGTGCTAATGCACGAAGGGTGATGCCGTTCCATATTGTGAGTGTTAATGCACAAAGGGTGATGTCGTGCCATAATATGAGAGTTAATACATGAAGGGTGATGCCGTGCCGTTTCTATTTATCTTATGGTGAGATTGAGAGTAAAAGCACGAAGGGTGATGCCGTGTATTTTTCCTTACTGTATTCACTATTCCTGTTGATTCATGGTATATTGACTGCTCCGATGATCATTCTGTTGTAGTTCTTTATCTTGTATTCCCCTCAGTATGTTCCCCTCCCGACATTTCCTGTTTAGTTTTTCATTTCTGTTATTTGTATATACACTGTTAAATTATATCGGTAAATTTGTAGGTGCCTTTCCTTAGCCTCGTCACTACTTCGTCGAGGTTAGGCTCGACACTTACCAGTACAGGGGGTCGGTTGTACTGATACTGCACTTTGCACTTTCTGTGCATATTTTGATACCAGCTCGGGTTGATCGAGATTTTGCTATTGGTCTACTGTCCGAAGACTCAAGGTAGATCTGTCGGCGTTCACAGACCTTGAAGTCCCCGTCTATCTTTTCTGTTCTACTATTTCTTTCATTCAGACAGTTGTATTTCTTTCTCACTATTACTTGTGGCAAATTCTAGAATGCTCGTGAATTGTGACTCCAGATCTGGGTGGTAGTAATTAATACAGTGTTATGATATTTCGCACTTATTATATTTCATCTTAGTTAGTTATTGTTATTTACTGAATGGAAATAAGGAATTGGTTTAATGATTCTCTAACGTTGTCTTGCCTGGAAAGCGAAATGTTAGGCGCCATCACGGTCCCGTCGGTGGGAAATTTTGGGTCGTGACACCTCCCTAGGTTTGGGGCGTGACAACACATCTCAGAGTTTTTGCCCAAATTTTAAAAAATTGTCAAGGAACCTGGTTTTTATGACTCGGGTTAGTAGTATCTTAAGTACTTATATGTTTTAAACCGCTTTGGGTTCCATATCATTAATATATTCCCGCCTTCTTGTCACAAATTTGAATCCTAAATAGTACACACTTTCTGAACCGACCCAATGCACATGAACCAATGTCCTTTCTTTTCTTAGACACAAAAAAACTGGTTCCTTCTCCCCTATTTTAAATCAAATCTTTGTATCTCTCTTCACTCATATTCTAAAAGCCTCTCTATCTCTCCGAACTTTCTTATTCCTCGTATCTAATTGACCAAAATCAGACATGTCTCAACCAGAATCTTCCTCTCCAAAAATGCCAAAAGTGAACCAAACCTTGTCACCTTCCAAAACCCCAACTTCGTCTGAATCAAAACCCCACGACTCACCCCCAGAATCACTAATATCTACAGACCAAAACCCTACTGTTACGCCGAAAAAAACCCACAATTTTTTGTCATACTAGGACTCGCAAGAGTCAAACCCCCAAGAAAATTTTGACCCCTCCCGCAACCTCTGCTACTACTGAAAGCTCGATTATATTGAAAGTGAGACGACACTGTCCGTGTCAAAATTTTATCAAAATATAGAAAACAATCGGTGAGGAAGATGACGGTGTTGAGGTTACCAATCAAACTATAGTGACTGAGGTTGTTGGTACAGAGGAACTGGTTGTTACTACTGCTACATCGATTTCTGTGGACCTGCATAAGTCAAAGGGATAGGAAATTGAGGCTATTGCGGGAAATGTCGAGGAAACCTTTGCTAAACCAGGCAATATTCCTCCTCATGGTAGTGTTAAAGGGGTGGATGGATCTTCTAAAAGGGAACATGATAGTTCTAATATTCTAGAGAGTGAGACTGAAATCGTTGTTGGGTTTGTAGAATCCTTGAAGACTGGAGGAAGTTGTGAAGGAACTTAGAGAGAACTGGTGGGTCAAGGGGAATTGGTGGATGTGCTGGAAAAAGGGGGAAATGAAAGAGGAACCTCATCCCTAAACCCAAGGGGAGTCTGAGTCTTTTTTACTCAAGACAACTACTACATGGGATGAGACACCGGGTTTCTCAAGGGCCAATCTGGACGTTAATGTCAATTCCCAAACAATGTCTACTATTGTTGTACCTCTGGGAGATCTCACTCTTGAGAAGGGACCTGCTCTCTCCATTCCTTCTCAGGATGGTGATTCTGATGATGATCTTATTTTGAGCTCTATGCTTACACGAGCCTCTGTTATGTTGGTAAAGGTTAGAGTAAAGGGAAAGAAACACATTACCTGCAGGCCGCCTACTACTAGACAAAAGAAAGGGGCTCAACTTGAGTCTGCTCTGAAGGTAAGTAAGGAGAAAGTTCATTGAAGAAAAGGAGAAGGTTGGTGAAGAGTAGGATAATTGAAGAGGAAGTGGAGCCACCTGCAAATGTGGTGGATGTGGAGAATAAGGACAATGAAGTGGAAGAATATCTACTTGTGAGAAAGAATTCTAAAAAGAGCAAAATGGAGAAAAGAAAGGCGAATGGGAAAGAGGCAACACATGATGAGGGTGAACAGATTGAGAAGGAGAAGAGGGAGACAAGACCCCTCAGAAAAAGGAAGGGTAGTGCGAGTGAGGAACCCGGTTCTTCAAAGAAACCAAAGGTTGAGTTATCAAAGTTGGAGAGGAAGGCGACTCTGAGATCTCAAAAAGTGCTGTTGGGAAGAGTGTTTGACTCTAATATTGTTGAAAAGCCTGGTATAAAGAAACTTCTTGACATTGTTGAGTTCCAAAAATGGAGTCATCTCTTTGTTCCTCCAAGTCCAAAAGTCTGAAGAATAAGTGAAAAACTTCTATGCCAATTTGTTTGTAATTGATGATGATACACTGTGATTTTGTGTGAATGGGTCTGAGTTTATTATTGATAAGGAGAAGCTTGGGAACTATTGAGGGAACTGTTTCGTCAAAAATCATGAAGCTCATTGTCAAGAGGGAAGAGACTATGTCTAGGCTCATATTGTTTAAAAAGGAGCTCAAGCCTGAATACTAACTTCTGTTTGAAATGGTCAATAATGTGTTACTTCCCAGGCCTGAGAGAAGGTCAATAGCATCCATCTCCGACTTGGTTCGTATTTAGGCATTGGCAACCTTCACTTCTACTAGCCTACCAGATCTTATGATTGAGCACATTATGAAGGTTGCTAATACGAAGGATGGCAAGCGTGCTCTCTCGTACATGTTCTTTCTCCCCAAAATCTTTGAGTATTTTGATGTTAAGCTGGTAAAGGCAATCATTCGGGCCAGGAAGCAAATGTTCACTATGGGTACCTTGGAGGAGTGTGGGTGTGTGCCGAAGAAGGGAGGAGTTGGCAGCAATTCCATAATTTCTAGTTTGATCGATGCTCAAGAACATGTAATCCATGAGATACACAGGTTATAGGCTAAAAATGCTATCTTAAAGTCTATGCTGGCTCAGAAAAGCACAGAACCAGGTCCTAGTGGTCCCTTGACAGAAGAGAATGCTCAGTTCAAAGCTGAAAATGAGAAGCCGAGGAAACAGGTGGAGGACCTAAAAGAGCAGATGGTCATTGATCAGAATGAGCGGATGGACAATCTCCTCAAAGCTTTAGCCCCTTAAGTTTCTTCCTGCTCAGTCCTTCATCTATATCTGCCCTTCTAAATATTTCTCTTCTTTTGATCCTTATTGTTGATGACATTGGTACTCTCGATGTTTAATTATCATATTTTGTGTTGTTGAAAGTACTATATTTTTGTCATGATTAATCAAATATGGGCAATTATGTTGTTTTTATGCAATGAAATGTATTTGTTGTTCCTGTTATTGCTTTTGTTGTGTTGCCCAAGAGGCCATGAGTTAATGTACTAAACTTCTTTTTTACTTGTGCTACTTTTATTACTCTTTTCAATGATGCCAAAAGGGGAAAGTTCAAGGGTAGAATTGATATATTGTGTTATGTGTGAAAGATAGGTCTGATCAGTAGGGGAAACATTGTTATTAACATGTTGTTATACTGGAAAGATAGGTCTGATTCGTAGGGGGAACAAGTTAGAATCTTGTTCTCAGGGGGGATATCAATTTTGTGTTTGTCATTATCAAAAGGGGAAAATTGATAAATTATGCTATTTAGTATTTTGATGATTTGCCAAACATTCTTGAGGAACCAGATAGGAACCAACTGTGGTTAGTTCCTTTGGCATTGATAAGTTATGCTATTTAGGGTTTTGATGATTTGTCAAACACTCTTGAGGAACAAGATAGGTCCTTTGACCGTCTTACCGTCAGCTCTACAGTTGTAAAAGCTGCTTCATTGCACCAACTGGCAGTAGTGCAGCTGCACAACCGCTTGTTGCTAGAGGAAAAACAAAAAGATGAAATGTCCCTATCTCTTCTCACATGCTCTCTCATATATAAACAACATGTTATAAGGTTTGACTTAACACTTAACAATCTGAAGATTATATTCTCTCAAGTGCCAGCTGCCACTGCTCACAAGGTTCTCTCAAGAACAAAGCTGCTACAAACTCAAGGACTAGATCCTGAAACTGAAGATGTCTTAATTCCTCAGGTTTGTTGAGCCTTTGTCATTTTGTTCTTTATTTGTAATCGTATACTAATTTCGACAAGTGTCATTGTAGGACATATTTCAACAATCGTTGTTTTCATTTCTTGACTAGAGTTAGTCGTGGTTTGTTGCTTTATAATAGAGTTATTTCAAAGGGCTTATAATAGAGTTATTGTAAGGGGTGAGTGATTAAGAGGTTAATTCCTAGGTTGTAATATGAAGTTGCTCGGCATAGTGAAGTTGGAAACCCTATACTGGTATGACATGGTTTTTAATCCCGTGAGCGAGGAGTTTTCCGTGTAAATATCTTGTGTTATTTACTTTCTGTCTTTTACCTGTGGGAACAGATATAGAACTGTCACGACCCCAATTTCCCACCTTAGGATGAAGTGATGGCACCTAGTCTTTAAGACTAGGTAAGCCTAACACATGCTGATTATTAATGGATTTTAACTAACTTCACTACAATACATTAAATAATATATGTAACAACATAGCTGAACCAACATCAGTTACATAACTCCAAAACCGGAAGTACAAGTTATAAGACTTTCTAAGAGTAACTATAATTAATGAGTACATCACTGTTCCGAAATAATAGGAAACAATGGAAATAAAATACAACAGAAGGTGACTTCGGAGCCTACGAACGTTGAGCAAGTATACCTTGAAGTCTCCAGCAGTGCAGAGCTAAATCTCAAACCAACTCGATCATAAGTACCTAGATCTGCACAAAATAATGCAGAAGCGTAGCATGAGTACACCACAGCGGTACCCCAGTAAGTATCAAGCCTAACCTCGGGAGAGTAATGAAGAGGCCAGGTTAAGAGACCTACCAGACATGTAAAATCTGAGCAGGATATAACATAAAGCAAACAATGGAAAGAACATCAATATAAGACCAACAACAGAAGGATCACAAATTGCAATCAACGTTGAAAATAATGGAAGCCCGAATGGTAACAAGAAACAACCAAGTAATAAAACAACAACATAGTCAGAATACAGATGAAATGTGAATGATTTCAAGTAAGGGACCGATGACAACTCAATCAATCAAATCGTTCCTAATGCACGAATTACAACAAGAATTACCCGAGGTACCACTCCTCGTAATCTCAAATCATAAGTCACAACTTCCAAATCTTACTTATATGGCACCTCGTGCCCATATTTTTCCAAATCACTTTCGCACGGCAAAGTCACGTGCTACCATGTACATTGTATCCATGTCAAATGCTAATTAAAATGTCCAAGAGAACTATTTATTTACAATAAGACATAATGACAGTTTTGAATAAAGTAGGAAATCAATGAGAAAATAAGTTTTTATTTAGGAACCAAATACAGTGAAATAGGGTACAATTTATACAATATATGGTATCAATGAGTTTAGTTTTGAAGCAATTTGGGAAAAGAAAGTATCATTTTTAAATAAAACAAAGCATCGGATAAGTCACCAAATTGAATCTAGAATTTGTTAAAATAAAACGTAATAACATTTTTAAGTAAAGTAAAAGCGTCAGATAGGATAAGGAGTTTAATTCAAGAAATCAATTAAAGTAAAATATGACTGCTATTGAGAATAGTAAAGTATCGAATGAAACGGCAAGTGTTATCTTAAGAGTCACATAAGGTAAGCATGCTCCTAATTCTTTCATTTAAAACTGTTATGTTATTAACAACTCAACGGGGTATGAGATAATGACACCGCGTAGTAAATTCTTTTGAAAATCAATTTACCAAGTAATCACATGAGCACAAATTGATACATTGAAGTAATACAATGGTTCACGTAGGATGCATGACTCACACAAAACACAACAACAACAACAACAAAAAGTACAATACACACAATCCGTTGCGGCGCGCAACCCGATCCCATCGTATCATCATTTATCAATATCATAATCCTCCCTTATTCCACCATATTATCATAGATCAATATCAAGTATCACATATACAATCCGTTGTTGCGCATAACATCCCACCGTATCATCATTTATCAATATCACAATCCTCCCTTATTCCACCATATCATCATTATCAGTAACAATTAATGCATACACAAACCGTTGTAGCGCGCAACCCGATCCCACCATATCATCATATATCAATATCATAATCCTTCCTTATTCCTCTATATTATCATTATCAATACCTCTGCAGCGTGCAACCCACTCCCCAAGCAATATGAAGTAAGCAAACAAACTACAACCAACTACGGTACATCACAAAATCAACGCAATAACGAAGCTACACACAAAGAATTCACAACGGATGAAGAAGTTACATGATAACTCACAAAATCAAATAGCAAGAAATGACAATTCATTAACAAAGACACAATTTCCGAGAATCAACTAACAATGTAGGCATGTGACAGACAATGCATGTATCCAACAAGTTATTGCAATTAACAATTAAAAATGTATAAATGTGCACTTGGCAAATGAAAGATAGAACATGTACTAACAACTTCAAGTAAAGCACGTAAGTGCAAGCCTACCAACAAAAGATATAATATGAAATGATAACTTCAATTAAATGCATGAAATAAGCCTAATAGTCTAAGTCGGTCAAAAAGCACATATAAACCCGTGTACACACTTGTCACCTCGTGTACACGCCTTCCACATAAATTCAAATAGTACCATCAATCCAAAAATCTAGGGGGTAGTTTTCCCCACACAAAGTTAGGCAAGACACTTACCTCAATTTGGCCAAATCAATACTCAAATTAGCTTTTCCTTTACCCATTCACCTCTGCTTGTCTCAGTCTAGCCAAAGACAACTTAAATACATCAAACAATGCAAGAGAAAATAATTTATATTAACAAAGTTACGATCTTTATACAATTTCCAAAAATCAACAAAAGTCAACACCCGGACTCGTCCGGTCAAAACTCGGGTCCAAGGATAGGTCTTGACTACCCATAAATCCATGAGTCCATATATTTATTTTGTTTCCAGATCCGAGTCCAATTCAACTCTCACATCCCCAATTTTTATTTTTCAAAACTTTGACAAAAATCCCCAATTTTTCTCTTAAATTCTCATGAATTTGATGTTAAATCTAATATATAATCATGAAATATAATTGAAAATTGATTAAAATTACTTACCCAATAGTTCAGTATGAAATCTCTCCACAAATCCGCCTCCTACCGAGTCTAGGGTTCAAAATATGTTAAAATGAAGCTAAATCCTGAAGTGCTCAGCAATAAACCAGCTACAGATGTCGCATTTGCGACCCTCACAATTACGGAGAAAAGATCGCAAAAGGGACCCTAGCCAGGTCTGCTAAAGTAGCATTTGCGACACAAAACTTCGCAAATGCAAAGATGCTCCACCCAGCAGCTCGTAAATGTAAAGCGACTGGTATCTCGCAAAAGTGAGCCGCCTAAGTTCGCAAATGCGAAACAAATCCTCACAAATGTGAGGTCCCTTCCCCAACAGCCCGGGTTCGCAAAAGCGAGGACTACCTCGCAAATGCGGTAGTCGCATATATGACAAAAACATCGCAATTGTGATGAAACCAGCACCAACACTCTAAATTCTACAAAACCAATCTGAAACTCACGAGCCCCCGAGGCTCCAAACCAAGCACACACATAAGTCTAAAAATATAACACGAACTCGCTCGTGCGATCAAGATACCAAAATAGTCCGGGGTACCGCGCAATCCGTTTAGATCTATTTCAGTTGCCAATGAAATGAAAACCTCTAGAATCATGAATCAGAAGCCAAAACGGATGAAAATCACAATGAACTTCAAGAACTTCTAGAATTGCAATCAAGCATCCGAACCCCGTCAAACTAATTCCAAATGATACCAAATTTTGCAAGCAAGTTACAAAAAACGAAATAGACCTATTACAAGCCCCGAAACCGAAATCTGAACCTGACAGCCTTAAATTCAAACCATGGCCAAACTTAAAAAAATTCCAAACCTTTAAATTGCCAACTTCTGCCAAATGGTGCCGAAACCTTCTAGAAACATTCAAATGCAAATCCATACATACGCCCTAGTCGAAAATCACCATCCGGACCTGCCGTAACCATGAAAACTCTGATCCAAGATCAAATACTCAAAAGTCGAACTTGGTCAATTCTTTCAACTTCAAGCTTCTCAAATGAGAGTCAACCCTTAAAATTATTTCCGAACCACCCAAAAACCAGAGCCGATGATGCACGCAAGTCATAATACACTATGTGAAATTACTCATGACTTAAAACTGCCGAACTAGATGCAATTGCTCAAAACGACTAGCCGGATCATTACAAGAACCTTATTATCTATACTATTTGATGGACTTTTAGTTTCTATCAAAACGAGAGCCACTACACTATTAAATGTATTGTTCTCTGAATGCTATTGCATGACATGATTGATAGTTCCATATGGAAAGGACAAAAGTTGGTATGATCCTATGAGGTTTGCTCTTTAGTGGTAGAAATAATATATACTGTGAAAAATTGAAAATTTCTAAATTAAGGAATCAAAATAGACGAACTCTAACTATTAGTCGCCAATTAAACATTTATTCGGGAGTAGAAAATTCTAATTATTACTACTGGGAAAGATATTTGAAGGTAGCACATTAGGCTCAGGTAGATTTGAAAGCCGATGAAAAGGAGACACAAGCCAATATTCATATACATGATCGTGCCTGAGTGGTAAATTGTTCAGCATATATATTTCTCATTACTTTATTTATTTTTGTTTCTCCATATTATGATTTTTGTACACGGGTAAAATCGAGCTCGATATTCAATCAAGCTTCCGAACTCCTTGATTAGGCCAGGGCCAAAATATCTATGATCGGGTAAAGTCGTGCTCAAAGATCGGCATATGATAATTATGATCGAACCCAAAGCACTATCATAATTAGCCATCAAAACTACCAGATTTTCTCTCGAGTTTGCCGAAGGCGTGACCGGTCTTGTTCCTAATGATCTCAAAGAAAGCTTTGCCAACTCATCCGATAGGGGTCCATAATTATCTCCATTAACCAATCATTGTGGTGGAAATCACGGAACTACTCAAAAATGGGACCAACGGTCAGCAAATCAAGCACTTTTGCCTTTTATAGAACAATAAAATAATATCTCAAAGGGTAAATCGCCCCTAATATACAAGGGGGACTTGACAATTCATAAAACACATTGTAACTTATATCAAAAGGCAATATATTGTTGTTTCTATCTTTGTCATAGTCCATTGCACTTCAACATTAATAATATTATCAGTTATATTATTTCTAGCTCGGGGGAGATTAATCTCACAAGGCTAGGGTTGCTCAAACTTACGTTGTTCGCATTTAACTTTCTATCTTTTATTTTCCATAATTGATCTGATTTATCACTCTGTATCAAATTATATCACGTATCCTTAAAACTACGTACAAATTCAATTGTTATCAGATTTTTAGGATAAACAGTTTGGCGCCCACTATGGGGTTAAGGATAATAGTGATTATTTGATACAATTCTTCATAACACACATTACTTTACACTTGCTCTTTGAAGTATCTTTGATTTCAGGCAAAAAATGTCAAACTCTCAATTAGCACCCCTACATATCGACAACGAGTCCGGTCATCAGGGTGAGAATAACAACATAGCGCCCGGTAACGTAGGGCCACCCGCTGGTCCCGTTGGAATTTCGATCGCAGATCCAATTGATGTTAATTCACATGTGGCTATCAATGCCAACTTGCCTACCGACCCCGAAAATAGCATCTGTGGTGGGACCCGATCGGCAACCCGAAACACATAAAACATGAAGAAGACGGGATCAGCCTACGGATGGTCTTTGAAATGCTGCAAGCTCAACATGTGGCGATAGCTCAGTTGCATAGCCGGTGCCAGACGCCGAGCAAGGTTGAACCCGATCCGCCCCGTGAGGTCACCCGCATAAATGAACCGGCCATAGTAAGGTCAAATGAATAAGAATCGGGTATTAATCTTTAGATTATAAAGATGCTCGAGGAGCTGACAAAGTGGATAGAATCAGGGAAAAAGAAAATTGAGGCAAACAATAAAAGAACCTACAATTCTAGGGTGAATCAAATCCTAGGAGCACCTCCGATATTGAAAGGACTGAATTACAGGAAGTTCGTGCAAAAGCCTTTTCCCCCAAGTGCGGCTCCAAAGCCAATCCCCAAAAACTTTCGTATGCCCGAAATACCTAAGTATAACAAAATGACCGATCCAAACAAGCATGTAACTTCTTACACGTGCACCATCAAATGGAACGACTTGGAAGACGACGAGATAGAGTCGGTTCTACTGAAAATATTTGGGGAAACCCTGTCAAAAGGAGCTATGACATGGTATCACTACTTGCCTCCTAATTCTATTGATTCATTTACTATGCTTGCAGACTCCTTCGTGAAAGCACATGCTGTGTAATCAAGGTTGAAACCAGGAAATCAAACCTTTTCAAAGTTAAACACAGAAGGATAACGAGATGCTCAAAGAATTTGTGTCTCGTTTCCAAATGGAATGAATGGATCTGCCGCTAGTCGCTGATGATTGGGCTGTTCAAGCTTTCACTCAGGGACTCAATATTTGGAGCTCGATGGCTTCACACCACCTAAAAAAGAATCTGATAGAATACCCTGTCGTTACCTGGGCAGATGTACATAACCGGTATCAATCAAAAATTAGAATCAAAGATGACCAACTCGAGGGCCCCTCGGAGTCTGTTTATCCTGTCAGAACCCTCAACCGAGTCAAGAAAGACATCGATCGTGAACCAAGATCAAATAGGGATCGATATCTACCATATAATATAGATCGAAGGAGCAGTGGGTCAGGGCGGAACCTAGTAAAAAATGACAGGAGAAATGATCAAGGTCGAAGCAACCAGGGGCTCATGACCAAATACAGCTTCGACAGGTCCATCGGGCCTAAAGAAGCACCAAGGCTATCATAATACAACTTTAATATCGATGGTACCGCCATCGTATCTGCTATTGGGTGCATCAATGATACCAAATGGCCCCGACCTCTACAATCCGATCCAGCTCAAAGGGACCCTAACCATATCTGCAAATATCATGGCACTCACGGTCATAGAACGGAAGATAGTCAACAGCTGAGAGAAGAAGTAGCCCGTTTATTCAACAATGGGCACCTTCGAGAATTCTTGAGCGACCGAGCCAAGAACCATTTTAGAAATAGGGATTCTAACAAACATATAGGACAAGAAGATACCAAACCTCAACACGTCATAAATATGATCATCGGTAGAGTCCACATCCCACAAGGGCCGATGTTGAAACGCACTAAAGTATCCATCACTAGGGAGAAACGAACTCGAGACTACATACCAGAAGGAATTTTATCTTTCAGCGAAGAGGATGCGAAAGGGTGATACACAACTGACGAGAATGATGCACTGGTGATATTTGTACTCGTAAATAAAAATTGAATTAAACATTTGTTGACTGATCCAGGTAGCTCGACCAACATCAATCATTTGAGGGTAGTGGAACAACTCGGTCTACAAGAAAAAGTCGTGCCTGCAGTCCGAATTCTAAACGGGTTCAACATGGCATGTGAAACTACCAAGAGGGAGATAACGTTACCGGTCAATATCACCGGAACCATATGAGAGGCCAAATTTTATGTGATCGAAGGAGACATCAGATACAATGCCCTTCTCGAAAGGTCGTGGATCCACAACATGAGGGCAGTGCCCTCAACTCTTCACCAAGTGTTAAAATTCCCAACTCCGGAAGGGATTAAGACAGTTTACCGGGAACAACCGACCACAAAAGAGATATTTGCAGTCGAAGAAGTGATTCCGATATCAGTACTCACAACATTGAGGGAACCAAATTCGAGCACAAACCAGGAGGCCAAATAGCAGTCACCGACACCGGCCACGACCCAATCGGATAAGCGGGAGACTTATGAAGACGATGATTACAGGGCCCCCCGATCTTTTATAATCCCCGATGACTCCGACACAACCAAATCAATGGTCGAAGAGCTAGAACAAGTTATATTGGTCGAGCATCTGCCCGATCGGAAGGTATACCTGGTCACGGGGTTAACTCCCGATCTCAGGAATAAACTTATACAATTCCTTGTAACTAATATACATTGTTTTGCGTGGTCCCATCTTGATATGACAGGGATCCCACCAGAGATAACCACTCACAAATTAAGCTTGGACCCGAAAACCAATCCGGTCAAGCAGAAGAGGAGGCCTCAGTCCGAGGTCAAACATGCTTTCATCAAGGACTAGGTATCTAAACTCCTTAAAATAGGGTCCATTCGGGAGGTTAAATGCCTGGATTGGTTAGCAAACGTAGTGGTAGTCCCTAAAAAAGGGAATAGACTAAGAATGTGTGTAGATTACAAAGATTTGAATAAAGCATGACCCAAAGACTCTTTTCCTTTGCCCAACATCGACCGTTTGATCGATACCATGGCCGGCCACGAGATCCTTAGTTTTCTCGATGCCAATTCCGGGTACAACCAAATACGGATGGACCAGGTGATCAGGAAAAAACCTCCTTCATCACTAAATACGGCACATACTGTTATAATGTAATGCCGTTTGGATTAATAAATGCTGGTGCCACATACCAACGCGTAGTAAATTGGATATTTAAATAACAAATAGGAATATCAATGGAAGTTTACATTGATGATATATTGGTTAAGTCCTTGTGAGAAGAGGACCATTTAAAACATTTGCATGAAACCTTCAGCATATTGAAGAAATACAATATGAAACTAAACCCGAACAAATGTGCGTTCGGGGTTGGATCGGGTAAATTCTTTGGGTTCATGGTATCCAACCGAGGAATCGAGATCAACCCCGACAAGATCAAAGCCATAGAATATATCACGGTGGTAGACAACGTAAAGGCCATGCAAAGGCTAACCGGGTGCATAACCGCTCTGGGGCGATTTATCTCGAGGTCGTCCGACAAAAGCCACCTATTCTTCGCACTATTGAAAAAGAAGAATAATTTCTCATGGACTGCTGAATGTCAATGAGCTCTAGAGGAGCTCAAAAGATACTTATCGAGCCCACCGCTGCTTCACACACCAAAGACAGACGAACAACTATACTTGTACTTGGCGGTATCGGAGATAGCGGTAAGTGGAGTCCTAGTTTGGGAAGAACGAGGTACGCAATTTCCGATCTATTATGTTAGTAGGACCTTAGATGAGGCATAAACTTGGTACCCTCACCTAGAAAAACTGGCGCTCGCCTTACTAAGCGCTTCCAGAAAATTAAAACCGTACTTCCAATGTCACCCAATATGTGTCGTAACAACTTACCCATTAAGGAACATTATGCATAAGCCCAAACTCTCAGGCCGATTGTCCAAATGGGACGTGAAAGTAAGTGGTTACAATATTGAGTACCCGCCCCGGACCGCCGTTAAGTCACAAATTTTGGCAGATTTCGTGGCCGACTTTACGCTGACCTTAATACCCGAGGGCGAAAGATAGTTATTGATTAACTCGGGGACTTTTTCGGGAATCTGGACCCTCTTCACAGACGGCGCCTCAAACGCGAAAGGGTCCGGGCTTGTCACTGTACTAAAGCCGCCGACAGGTAATATAATTAGGAAATCTATTAAGACTGTGAAATTGACTAACAACGAGGCCGAATATGAGGCCATGATTGCAGGCCTCGAATTAGCCAAAAGCTTGGGGGCAGAGGTGATCGAAGCCAAGTGTTAATCACTCATTGTGGTAAACCAGGTTAATGAGACATTCGAGGTTAGAAAAGAATGAATATGGAGATACTTGGATAAGTTACATGTGACATTACATCGATTCAAATAATGAACTTTGCAACATGTACCTCGGGATCAAAATAGAGAAGTTGATGCCCTCGCTAACTTGGGATCGTCGGTCGAAGACAATGAGATCAACTCGAAGAAATTGTGCAGCTTATGAGATCGGTGGTGGAACAAGGCCACGCCGAGATCAATTCAATGAGCCTAACTTGGGTCTGAAAGAATAAGTACGTGGAATATCTCAAGAGCAAAAAATTATCCTCGGACCCAAAAGAATCGAGGGCCCTACATACAAAGGCAGCCCGATTTAGTTTATCCAAGGATGGAACCTTAGTCAGAAGAACATTCAATGGCGCGATGGCGATATGTTTGGGACCAGGGGATATCGGATATGTTTTGAGGGAAATCCACGAAAGTACCTGTGGAAATCACTCGGGCGCCGAATCATTGGTTCAAAAAATAATCAGAGTCGGTTACTACTGGATCGACATGGAAAAAGACGCAAAGTTATTCGTTCAAAAATGCGATGGATGCCAAAGGCATGCTCCGATGATTCATCGAGCAAGAGAGCCGCTACATTCAATTTTGTCAGCATGACTGTTCATGAAATAGGGGATGGACATCATTGGCCCCCTTTTACGGGCGCCCGGTAAGGCCCAATTTATTTTATTTATGAATGAATATTTTTTTAAATGGGTGGAAGAACATGCATATGAAAAGGTCAGAGAAAAAGAAGTTATCGATTTTATCTGGGATCACATTATATGTCGATTCGGAATACCGGCCGAGACTGTGTGCGACAACGAAAAATAGTTTATTGGCAGCAAATAAGCAAGTTTCTTGAAGACCATAAGATTAAAAATATCTTATCCACTCCTTACCACCCTAGTGGGAACGAACAAGCAGAATCCACCAACAAAACCATAATCCAAAACCTCAGAAAGAGGTTGATCGACGCCAAAGAAAAATGGAAAGAAATTCTACCTGGGGTTCTATGGGCGTACTGTACAACCTCGAAGTCCAGTACCAGATCCACACCATTTTCTTTGGTTTACGGCATCGAAGCTTTAATACCGGTCGAGGTTGGAGAACAAGCATCAGATTCTGACATGCAACAAAGGAATTGTATGATGAGGCTATGAGTACGAGCCTAGAACTATTAGATGAAAGGCGCGAAGCCACCCTTGTCCGGTTGGCCGCCCAAAAATAGCGGATCGAGAGATATTATAATCGAAGGGCCAACCTTCGATATTTCAATACTGGGGACTTAGTATGAAGAAAAGTTACGTTGAACACACGAAACCTGAACGAAGGGAAATTGGGGCCAAACTAGGAAGGACCGTACAAAATTATTGAGATCACTAGAAAAGGATCCTACAAGCTTGGAACAATTAACGGCGAGCAATTACCGAACAACTGGAATATATCTCACTAAAAACTATATTATTGCTAAGGTACGACCCCAATTCTTTCTTCTATTTTTATTTTTTACATTTCAAATTGACACTTGAAGGTAACCTACAATGGATGATACGAGATCATAGGTCTAAAAGCACGCGTTGTACTCTTTTTCCCTTGAACCGATTTTGTCCCAAATGTGTTTTCCGGCAAGGTATTTAACGAGGCAACAAGTAATCGTGCTAACTTAGAATTGAAGGTTGGCTACGAACTGGTGACAATGATCACGACAACATTCGAATCCTCTCTTCGGTCAACCTCGAACACTGGGGGGCAATATCCTCGGATATCGGATTTAACAAGGCATTTCGACTTCGTGATTGAAGGGCCTCGAACAACAGGATTTATTGTAAGGGTCAAACGCTCAAATGAACCATGCCTACTAAAATTGCTCGAGCCCTAGCACAAAACGTGTATACATGTACAACTATTACGCACAAGAATAAAAAAGGAGACTCTTCTTTGCATATAAACATCTCGTCCTCAAAAACGTTACTTGCATTTCTCAAGGAATTTCCTACACCTGATCCCCTAAAGATATCAAGCCCAAGGGCCACCTTAATCCGAGTTCGAACATTCACTTCACTTGGGGACTGTAGGCATTGCCTAACTTAAAAGTCTAAGACCGTTCCGAGTAAATAAAACTCGAGGGCATGAAGCTTATTTGGCACTGCCCGAATTAAAAGGCTAAGGCCATTCCGAGTTAAAAACACTCGAGGGCATGAAGCTTATTTGGCACTGCCCGAATTAAAAGGCTAAGGCCATTCCGAGTTAAAAACACTCGAGGGCATGAAGCTTATTTGGCACTGCCCGAATTAAAAGGCTAAGGCCATTCCGAGTTAAAAACACTCGAGGGCATGAAGCTTATTTGGCATTGCTCGAATTAAAAGGCTAAGGCCATTCAGAGTTTAAAACACTCGAGGGCATGAAGTTTATTTGGCATTGACCGAATTTAAAGGCTAATACCATTCCGAGTTCAAAATACTCGAGGGCATGAAGCTTATTTGGCATTGCCCGAATTTAAAGGCTAAGTCCATTCCGAGTTAAAAATACTCGAGTGCATGAAGCTTATTTGGCATTGCTTGAATTAAAAGGCTAAGGCCATTCCGAGTTAAAACCACTCGAGGGCATGAAGCTTATTTGACATTGCCCGAATTAAAAGGCTAAGGTCATTCCGAGTTAAAACCACTCGAGGGCATGAAGCTTATTTGACATTGCCCGAATTAAAAGGCTAAGGTCATTCCGAGTTAAAAACCCTCAAGGCTATGAAGCTTATTTGGCATGCCCGAATTAAAAGGCTAAGGCCGTTCTGATTCAAAAAAACTCGAGGGCACAAAAGCTTATTTAGCAGCGCCCGAACTTAAAGGGACACGGCCATACTAATACGACTCGGAGACATCCGAGACTCATAACGAAAACAAGGCCTTTGAATATATCTCATAACCGGTTTTAAAAGCTATTCTTGACAAGCAATAAACCTAAATTATTATTGGGGGAAAGCTTTCGGTAACACCGAATCCCTACAATACCTTAACACAAAGTAAAGGCAAGGTTTGTTTGAACCTTCGAACATAACCTAACCATTTCATGCTAAGGCATTTTGACCTTTGTGAATACAAATAAAGTAAAGGAAAGATTCAAAAACTATGAAAAGGAAAGGCCTTATATATATATATATCAAAAGTTTCTTTACAAGGGGTGAATAACCCTGATGAATACGTTTTACAACAGGCCGAATGGCCTCAATAAAAGACAATACAAAAGGTTAAAAAAACCTAAATGGCCTTATCTTCATCGGGGGCTACATCATCGCCTACAGGGTCTTCACCACCATCGGACCCACCCGACTCTTCAGACCCCTCGGAATCCTACTCGGGATAAGCCAACTTTCGGGCCTCCGCTTCGCAGATCTTGGCATTCTCGATTTCAGCCAATATATCAAAACTCTAAGCGTGGACTCCTTTGAAGGCCTCCCGTCGGGATTGCCACCTCACATGCTTTACCATGTGTCTCACTTGTTCCTGAATGGCCTCGTCATAGGCATTGAACTGGGCCAATTTTTAATCAGCCTCGGTCTTGTCCACGACAACCTCTGAAATAGCCGAAGCCAACTGAGAATGGAGTCCCTCAATCGTATTGGCCTGTACCGAATATTTCTACTTTATAGTCCGAAGCTGAACCTCAGCCAAAGCCAACTGCGCCCGGGCAGTCTCTTTTTCCTAGGCCATGAGGTCCATATTTTTCTTCCATTTTTCAGCCTCAGCCTTCACCATGTCCACCTCTACCTGGAGTGGCCCGATATGGTCAAGTCTCTGATGAACCTGTGGGTTCGAGTCATTAGCCAATGTGTCTGAATAATCATCACTAAGTTCGAATATTCGTATTACATGCTCGACCAAACCGGCGTGCTTCTTCCGAGCCGCTTCTAACTTGGCTTGGAGCTTCTCACTAAGAAGCTTGTAGGCATATTTCTTCTCGGCAAGCTCCCCAGTTTCGGCCTTGTGATGCTTGAACTCCTTACAATACCGGATAAAGGCCTCGTGATGAAGCACCAAGGCCTGCAAGCACAAAGGAAAATGTTAGGATTATTCATTATTGAATCTAAGTACATAATGAAAGGACATTCGAAATTACCCGATTCAGCGCCTGTTGAGCTTCATTGAACAGGCAGGGCGCTTCTACCTCGTTCATTCTAGCTTGATCCTCTTCATTCACCAAGCACCGAAGGTAACTAGCAATCCCCATCGGGGCGGAGAGAACCCTGGCATCCGCCGGAATGGACATAAAAATTGCACGTCTCCGAGTAGGATCAACACTCGGAGCGGGGAACTGATTCACTAATTTTGGGCTCGAAGAAGACCAGCCAGCTCCCGGGGACGGTATCTTCTTTGGTACCGGTAAGTCACCCAATCTGGTGACATTCTCCGAAGTAGTAGAGACCAGGCCATCAAATAAATTGTGGAAAGAATCGGCTACTCCTTGGGCCCCTTCGCCGAGGTTACCTTTCAATGTCAGAGCCTCGTTTATCATAGAGTCGGTAAACAAAGGTGATCCAGAGAGATCGATCACCCCAAGAACCTCCTTAGGCACATTACCTTCCGACGGAGAAGTACCGGTCATGGTCTCTTTTTTGACCTCCCTAGCCCGGGGCAACACGGTCTCGACCCTCCCTAGTTTGGAGACCTCAGCCACTGCTTCTTCTACAACCTCCATGGCTTGAGGCAGTTCGGAATCTCTTCTCACGCGGGTCACCAATTCAGAATCTTCTTCTTTTTCGGACTCATCCCTCAACCGATGGAGTGAGTCCGATGAGAGTTCTCGGGCGCTAGCTTTCTTAGGTTTGCAGGCCAGCTTCTTCCTCAGTCTCTTCTTTTTAGGGCTTGAGGAACTCGAAGCTTGTCTTTTTTTCTTCTCTTTATCCTGCTTTGGAGCATGGGGATCGGTGTATATATCTTCATCGGTTAATGGGGGCGTCGTTTCGATGTCTTTTGGTAGACCTACAAAGAGAAAATAAAACTATTCAGAAATCGATGTTTTGAAAGTTAGATCAAATATAACTTAGAGAAGAAATTCTCACCATGATTACGAGCCTCCCATCGATTCTTCGAGAGCTCATGCCATAAGCACTCGGAGTAAGGTCTCTGTGTCACAATGCTCTCGACCCACTTCTTGAGTCGAGGAATGGCATCCGACATCTGGGCAGCAACTGCATCATTACATAACATCGATGAGAAGGGTTGAAAAAGAAAAGCAACAAAAAAAATCTTGAAGGCGAAGTTTTACTTATGTTTCATATTCCATTTCTCAGGAAATGGCATATCCGCAGCCGGGATCAAGTCCGAGGTCCTCACTCAAACGAATCGGCCCAACCAGCCCCGGTCCCGATCCTCATCAATGCTCGAGAATATGGACTTAGTGGCTCGACATGCGAGCTTGATTAATCCCTCTCGGTAAAGTCGAGGGTTGTACAAGCACATTAGGTGGTCGATAGTAAATGGACACCCCTCTATTTTGCTCACGAAGAAATGCAGAAGAATTACAATCCTCCAAAATGAGGGGTGAATATGCCCGAGAGTTACATCGTACCTTTTGCAAAAGACTATGATGACTGGTTCTAAGGGATCGAGCGTGGAAGGGTAAGTGTAAACACATAGAGAATCCTCCACGTAGGTGGTGATCGATTACTCAGGGGTAGGGATCACAACAAGTTTATCTTCCCAGTGGCAGTCCTCTTTGACCTTATCGAGGATGCCGATGGTAATAGTGCATATATACATCGAGACCGGCTCGCACCTACCTGGTACCAAGGGGGTGTTCTTGATCTTAAAGTCGACCCCGGTTGGGCATTTCGAAGGGTCAAACGACTTTAGAGGGGGTTCCAGTGTTGGTTCCTTAGTAGCAGCAAGCGAAACATAATCTGATGGTTTCGAGGAAGAAGGGTTTCTTTTTGAGGAACAGATTTTGAAGTCTTTGTCATTTTTTCTAAATAGAAATAAGAAGATGTTGGTAAAAGAGGAATTGTAATTAGAGGGTGACTTATGAAGAAATTTCAAAGAACTCACAAGGAATGAAGTTCTTAAGCTTAAAACTAGAAAACTAGAAGATGAAGATGGTGCAGATCTCTTAAAACGCACGAGCAAGAGTTGGAATGGAAAAGGTTCTGATGAATGGATTGAAGGGTATTTATAGTGTTCCCAAACGGAGGTTCACATCACGGTGGTTCACATCCCAAAATGGCCGACCATTAACTGACACACATTTAATGCCTCGAAGACTGGACCGACGGGATGTTTTCACTATTCTTATCACTTACGTCATGAATTCATCGTCATGCTTTATCGAAGGAAGAATCGAAAGCTCGAATCATTTTCCATCATTTTCTCTTCAAAAAATAAGGGGATTTTGACGTCATGTTTGTGTCACCTGCGTCGTGATACATCGAAGTGAGAATCTGAGGCCCATATCGTTTCTCGTCATCTACTCTACGAAAAACAAGGGGACTGTCTGTATACGGGTAAATCCGAGCTCGATATTCGATCAATCTTTGGAACTCCTTGATTAGGCCAGGGCCGAAATATCTATGATCGAGTGAAGTCGAGCTCAAAGATCGGCACATGGTAGTTATGATCGAACCCAAAGCAATATCATAATTATCCATCGAAACCATCAGATTTGCCCTCGAGATCGGTCTTGTTCCTAACGATCTCGAAGAAAGATTTGTCAGCTCATCCGACAGGGGTCTGTAATTCTCGTCATTAACCAATCATTGTGGCGAAAATCACGAAACGACTCAAAAAGGGGACCAGTGATCAGCAAATCAAGGACTTTTGCCTTTTATAGAACAATAAAATAATATCTCAAAGGTTAAATCTCCCCTAATATACAAGGGGGACTTAACAATTCATAAAACACATTGTAACTTATATCAAAAGGCAATATACTGTTGTTTCTATTTTTTTCATAGTCCATTGCACTTCAACATCAATAATATTATCAGTTATATTATTTCTAGCTCGGGGGAGATTAATCTCACAAGGCTAGGGCTGCTGAAACTTGCGTGGTTTGCATTTACCTTTCTATCTTTTATTTTCTATAATTGATCTGATTTATCACTCTGTATCAAATTATATTACGTATCATTAAAACCACATACAAATTCAATTGTTATCCGATTTTTAGGGTAAACAATTTTCTCTGGTCAATCATGTTTGGCCGAGATTGTATTCCGTTTTTAAGATAAGATGATTGAGAAAGGGAAAAAGGGATAAGTGCAAAAACAAGAAGGGAACGCAATAATAACTGATAACACCCTTATGAATAGAAAAAGAATTACACGTGCATGCTCACTGGATATATGATTTAAATAAAGATAATAGAGGTATATCATTTCAAGTGATATAATTATATAAATAATTTTTATATGTACAATTCATGCATACAACTCTCTCCTCAATATATATATGTGACATTTTGCTATAAAAACAACTCGCCTGCTAAGTGTTTCTCCGGTGCTTTCTTCAAGCAATTGTTGATTTTTGTTGATGGGACTTGGACGACTTGTTGGGGACTATAAGATATTATTAAGATAGTAAGAAAACTCTTTAAATTTTTGTTTTTTATTCAGTACCCAGTCCATAAGACAACTTTATAGATAATCCCAGCGTAATGTCCTAACCAAATGTCAAATTTTGGTAATTAGTTTTGGAATAGAACTAGAATCTTCTAGCCAAAATTAAGAGATTAAGGGTGTGTTTGGTACGATGGAAAATATTTTCCATGGAAAATAAGTAGTTTTATCACTTATTTTCTCTTGTTTGGTTGGTGAGTGAAAAACTTTTTTCGGAAAATATTTTCCGGTGTTTGTTTAAGAGTAGAAAATATTTCGTTAGAAAAATAATATTTTATGCTACTCTCCTTGGCAGTATCGCATCTTGAAATTTTCTCATATTCTTCTCCACTTATAGCATTATAGAGCAAATTTCGTGCCTTAGCATTAACTTGAATAACAACCATTTGCTCGTTAGAGTAGTCATCTATATCTTCGGGATCAATGGATGATTGTCCTTTAGCTTTCTTGTCAGACTTCTATACTAGAAGTAGATAGTTTTCCTTTTTGATAACATGTCATACTTTGATATCATAGAACTTTGTGTATATTTTCATGCACACTTTCTAATGAGAGAAGTGTTGTCCATTGAAATATGGTGGCCTTACTTGAGATGTCCCTTCTTGAAAGAGTACTCCAATAGTTATTTGGTTTGACATGATCTTTTCTCACTAGCTGTCAATCAAAAAGTAAATAACCTGCTCTGATACCAATTGAAAGTACAAGAGGAATGGTGAATTATCGATTTTTCTTTTTATATCTTAAGTAGTTGACTAGTTTACCAAATAGTCGATTAAAATAAAGACAAAATAAAACTAAAGACAGAAGTAAAGTGCAGGAATTAAAGACACCCAGAATTTTTATAGTGGTTCGAATTCAATGTGAATCCTACTCCAGTCCCCTTGGGTTTCAAGGGTGTTCTCTTTTCAAAGCTCTTTGATATTACGACCCCAAAACCCACCGCATGCATCATGATAGTACCTAGTCTCTAAGACTAGGTAAGCCGATTACTAATAACGATTACTAATAACGATTAGAGATTAGGTAAGCCGATTACTAATAACGATTAAGCCAATTTTAACAATGATAATTTGAAACATAGTTTAAAATAAATACCGAAACAAAAGCGGAACAAGCCTACTCGACATCATAACAACCTCCCAAGATTTGGTAATACAAAGTCATGAACTCTAGCTGAATACATAGAATGATCTCAAGGATCAAAATAAAATACTGTTCAAATAACAACCGACAATATAATATAAGGAAAGGACTCCAAGGGACTGCGACAACCAAGCAACTCTATCTTGAATCCTTGTGATCAACAAGGTGACTCCGCTCGAGTCCGATATCTCCAATACCTGGCTCTGCACAAAAATATACAGAAGTGTAGTATGAGTAGACCACGGTCGGTACCCAGTAAGTATCAAGACTAACCTCGGTGGAGTAGTGATGAGGTACAGTCAAGGCACTCACTAGACAAAATAACTTGTGTAGTATATAAATATAAAGCTAATAATGGAAAGTAAAAATCAGTAAATGGCAATAAAATCAATATGTGATATAAACAGTAAAGCAATAAGAACACCGTGAAAATACCATTGAAACCAAATAGGGAACACAAAGGACAACCAATTAATCAAGCCGTTCTAACACAAGATTCACAACGAAATCACTTCGTGATACCTCATTTCATAGTCACAGTCATGGGTCTCAACCCACCATCATATACTCACGGCACCACGTGCCTCCATCTCGAATTACAAACACACGGACAACTCACGTGCTAATATCTTAATCCGCCCGGCATGATCACATGCTCACATTCACAATCCGCCCGGCGTGGTCACAAGCTCACAATCACAATCCGCCTGGAATGGTCACATGCTCACAATCACAATCCGCCTGGAATGGTCACATGCTCACAATCACAATCCGCCTGGCATGGTCACAGGCTCCCAATCATAATATGTCCGGTATGGTCACATGCTCAATAGTAACATAAAGACGGATAATACAAGAACACATGTGCATGATCTATAAATGTCAAGTTTCATACTCTTGAGCTAGTATAAGTGGCATGCTACGGTGTATGCTTGTGCGAGTGTACTACTGCAGCCCCAGTCAACAAGTAATATCAAGGAAATGGAGTAGCTCATCGAAGCAATAAAACAAGTCACGAAAGGTGTATGACAGACACAAGGATAAGCACACCATCACACAAAAATCACCAACACAATGTCCCCAAGCCATCACACATCATCCCTGACATTGCCACCCTTATCTCTCTGATAGCCACCTATATCACTCCTCCTTGACAATATCGTTAGCCACCCTTATCTCTCCGATAGACACCCATATCACTCTATATAATAGCCACCTGTATCACTCTGCCCTAACAATAACACAACAGCCGCCCTTATCACTCCATACATTCAACAACAGTGAGATTCCACCCTTATGCCCCGCATAACAACAACATTGAAATGCCACCCTTATACTCCGCATAACAACAACCAAACCACACAACAATTCACAAATCCTAACATCACAACAACACAACGTATCAACTCATAACACATGTTTCCATAGGCTACAATCTTTCCAAAGATCCAATAATATCAATATTTTCACAACAATAGCCCACGGCTGAAACACAACGTGTATAAAATCTCAATAACAACAAAATGAGTGGTAAAGTAACTCATAAGGAACAACACCCCCTTTAAACAAAATTTCAATTTAGAATAGATTAATGAGTTTCGATAACCTCAATTCCATTTAATTGTTTAAGGATAAACTCAATAGTGAAAGTATCTCCATGAAATGGCAAACTATGGGTTCTAGTGTATGAATTAGGCTAACAATGAAAGAGATATGACACGAACTAGTACTATGTCTAAATGCATGAGAATAACCCGGCAACAAAAGGATATCATGTACAACAATTTCAACTAAGAGTAACTCAACAATAAAAGAGATCACATAATGATAAAAGTGGTAACAACTTCAAATAAAGTATATAAGAGATAACTCAACTAGTAAAGGATCTGACATGTAACGACAACTTCAAACAAAGCATGTGATAGTAGACATGGAAAATAAAAGATATAACATGTGCTAACAATTCCAAATAAATTCATGAAAAGAAGCCTAAGAGTCTAAACTAATCAATTTCCACAAATAAGCCCGAGTACGTATTCATCCCCTCTCAAATAGGGCTTTCACATCACACAATTAGCAAAAATGACTCAAATTCTAAGGGGTAGTCCCCCCTACAAAACTAGGCAAGATACTTACCTCAAAGAAGCTAAATCGATACTCTAAAATGACCTTCTCATATGAAACAATCTCCGGACGACTCGAATCTAGCCAAAATAACTTAATATTATAAATAAAAACCATAGAAAACAACTTCGAATAATAAAGCTTCAATCTTTAATAAAAAAACTAAAAAGTCAACTCAAAAAGTCAACCATGGGACCGCACCTTGGAACCCGATAAAACCAACAAATTTCGACAACTCATTCAATTACGAGTCCAATCATACTAATTTCATCCAATTCCGACACCGAATTGATGTTCAAAACTCAATTATTCTCTTTAGAAAAGTTTTTGATAAAACCCCCAATTCTCCAATCAAAACATGGATTAATTAAAAAAGGAACTTCTGTAATCATATTAAAATACAAAAATTATAGTTAGATACTGACTCCCATGAAAATACGAGAAGAATGCCGCGAAAATCACCTCAATCGGAGCTCTAGAACTCAAGATATGCTCAAAATACCAAAAGAACGCGATTTGATTTTCTATACACAGGAATTTTCACTTTTGCGACAAAGAAAATCCGCACATGCGGGGTCGCAGATGCAGACCCAACTTCGCCTCTGCGAAGCACCAGCACCAGATCTTTTCCCCGACACTAAAATGAGCATAACTTCCTCATACGATGTCCAAATTCGACGATTCTTTTTGCTATGGATCCGTAATTATGATAAGGATCTAATTCCTCAATCACAATAGAAATTGGATCTCATTTTATTAATATGGTACCATTTATGCTTGAAGAAACAAAGTCGAAACATAAAAAACGAGCGCAACATAATCCAAACCTATCCGAAACTCACCCGAGCCCCTCGGGACCCCATCCGAATGTACCAATAAGTCCAAAAACATAACACGGACTCAGATCACATCAAATAATATCAAAACTACAAATCGCATCTGATAAATAGGGATTTTGACTACTTATTAGCGCCTTTTTACTTTTGTTTTAGTCCAAAAGCGCTTAATTATGTTCTCGTAAACTGATGAAATGTGCTTAATTGAAGGAATATTGGAAGATGAGCTCCAAGATAAAATCCAACTCAAGAAGGAGTGATCTAAACTCAAGAACAAAAATAGGCACAAAAGCTCAAACGTACGGACCGCAGATTATCATCTGCGGTCGCAGGATGTGAAGAAACGCCCATCAGAGAAGTATGAAAAGTGTGGTCCGCACATGATATGTGCGGCCGCAAAAACTGGGTAAGAGTAAAAGTTCAGAGAACCTGCATCTCAAGTTCAACAAAAGTGCGGACCGCACAATTATTGTACGGCCGCAGAAGAACAGATACGCGACCGCAGTCACATTTGTGTGGACCGTATAAGAGCAATGTGCGGCCGCGGACATATTTATGCGGACCGCAGAAAAAGGGAAGTGCCGCCACAATTCAGAATTATGCGGCCGCGGGTTTTCCAATCCTATTAGGCTGAAGCAAAGTGCAGACTACACATGGAATTGTGCGGCGGCAGAACCTCCGAAAGGGCATTTTTGTTCGAAAATTCTAGCCCTGTATAAATAGAAGAGTTTCACTTTTTTAGGTCATGTTTTGACATCAGCTACAACAGTAGATGGTTTCTTTTACTCTTTTTAGTAGTTTTTGCTATTTTGAGCTTTTTGAATATTGATTTCATCATTTTAATTACCATTATGGGTTTGATTATCATTTCTTCTTCTATTTCTTCTATCTTAAGTACGAGTAGCTAGATTTTCACTAGGGTTGTGACCCAACCCTAGAGTGTAATCTTAATGGGTGTTTGATTTATTGTTTGTTTATGGTCCGGTGTTTATTATTTAGCCTTCTTCTTACTTTTAATTGTAGAATTAATGGTTGCAAATATTAGTTCATGCCTATTTGACTTGGTCTCTACTTGAGAAAGAGAGACTTACTCTAGGAAAACTTGGCTAACAGGAAATTGGGTAAATCGAGAGATTTATAGTGCTAATTAAAGGGTTGAACCTAGAGATAGTAAAACCCGACTTGAGCTTTGTATCAACCATTTTGTTCAATACCCATTTGGACTTGAGAAATCCAAATTGAGGAAAATCACTCTCTCGCCGAGAGGTATTGAGTGGGTACTCGAGTGTTGATAGCTATATTACACCCTGACCAATAAAATAAGCTTTAAAGTTTACAACTCGTTAGGCAAACACCTAGGTGAAGGTCATAGCCCTAGGCCTTCTACATCATTTGAAAAACAACAACAAAAACACTTTCCTAGTTTCAATTCTTAGTTTGTAATTTTAGTTTAAATTAGACCTAGAAACATCCCAAGTTTGTGGAAGTGCAATTTCAGATAGTTCAAGCTCATACACCGACTCCTTGTTGGGTATTACTATTACGTTAACCGTTTCATAACCTTAAATAGAGGTGTGACTTGGATGAGATCAATTTTTGGCACCGTTGCCGAGGAGATAAAAATGGATTTAACTATATATTTTGTTTTGTGTGTGAATTGTCTACTTTTCCTTTCGTGTTACTGATTTGTGTGAATAAATTATAGGTGCAACAATGGCCCTCAACAATGATCAACTCGGAAACATCCCTTTGGGAATGTGGACGCTGAAGATGACCAAGTTGAAGAGGTTCCTATTGAACCTCAATCAAATAGACGAGGCCAAACACCTCAAGACAACGTCCCAGTTCCACCTACACCAAGAGCGGCTCCACACCATGTGTTGCCTAATGAAGGGTATGCAAGTGCCATAGTCCCGCCCCGCATTAGGGCGGGCAACTTTCAAATCACGAATGTAATGCTCACATTGTTAGAGCAACGGGGCTCCGAGTAAAAATGCATACAAATACTTGAAGGGGTTTGTGGACACTTGTTGGGGGAGTAAACAGACAAACATCTCCGAGGATGCTTTATGGTTAAGGCTTTTTACTTTCTCTCTATGGGAGAAAGCCTTGGATTGGTTAGAGAGATTTCCAAATTATTCCATCCATACATGGGGTGAGTTAGCGGAGAAATTTATTTCCAAGTTCTTTTCTCCTGTGCATATGGCTACTCTTAGAGACGAGATTCTAACTTTCAAACAAGAGCCCAATGAGCTGTTGCATGAAATATGGGAGAGGTACCGACTTGGTCAAAAAGTTCCCCAATAATGACATAACGGAGGCTATGATTCAAAAAGCTTTCTACCGGGGGATCGATACGACCATTCAGTGTGTGGTAAATCAACTTGTCGGTGGAAATTTTATGACAACACCGTATGCGGAAGCTTGTGAGATTTTAGATGAAATAGTGGACACTTCATCGGCATGGCAAAGTTGGGTAAATGTTCCTCAAGGTGATCCGAACGTGATTCACCTACATAAAGAATTGCATGATCATGGGCAAGCCATTGCTGATTTGACCACCACAATGAATCAATTAGCCAAGGCTCAACTTCAACAAGTGCAAAGTCCTAAGCAAGTCAATGCCATGGAGGGAGTTAGTATGATGGTGAACAAAAGAAGGCCCAAGGGTCCACAAGTGCAAAACCGTGTGGAGAATTATGTGCAAGAAGATAGTGGGTTTGATCAAGATGAATCTTACAATTAACAAGTGGAGGAAGTGCAATACGTGAACAACTTTCAAGGGCAAAGAAACAACTCTCAAGGCCCGAATCAACAACAATGGTTACCTCAAGGTAATCAAGGTAATTAGAATTCTAACAACCAAGGTAATTGGAGTGGTGGCAACAATCAAGGGAATTGGAATAATAACAACAATCAAGGAAATTGGAGTGGTGGAAATAACCAAGGTAATTGGAGTGGAAACAACCAAGGATATTGGGGAGGCAACAACTAAGGGGGGTGGAACACTAATCAAGACAATCGGGGGTCGGGTTTTCAAAGGCCCCCGATGTATCAACAACCGAGCAACCCGCCTCCTTATCCTCTCCATGGTCTAACTTCTTCCAACAATGAGATGGGACGAATCGAGAATATGTTCAAGCAAATGATGGAGAAGAATGCCGACTCTGATGCCCAACTTGCCTCTCACAATACATCTATCCGTAACTTGGATGTCCAAATGCGGAAACTCTCTCAAGCCCTAAATACTCTTCCTAAGGGGGAACTACCAAGTGATACGGTGGTGAACCAAAGAGTGGGAACAACACAGGATATGCCATGGCCGTTACTATAAGGAGTGGAAAAGGTGGGAATGCAACCTACCTCAAGTCAAAGGAAACTTGTGGATGATGAGAAAGTGGTTCAAGAAGATGAAACCCCGAACAATGTGGTGCAAGCAAATGATGAAGTGCAGATTGATATTGATGACAATGTGGAAGAAGCTCAAGAGAAAGTGAACCCGTCTAGGGATCACATTGTTGACATACCATACCCAGTAGTGCAAAAGGCTAAGGCACCAATGCCTAGGACTCCTCCTCCATATCCTCAAAGGCTTGCCAAAAAAACTGGGGAGAATCAATTCAAAAGGTTCATTGACATGATGAAGAGTCTATCAATCAATGTGTCATTGGTTGAAGCCTTGGAGCAAATGCCCAGTTATACAAAGTTTATGAAGGATCTAGTGATAAAGAAGCGGTCGATGAATTTTGAAACTATAAAAATGACTCATCAAGTGAGTGCAATTGTGCATTCCATGGCTCCCAAGTTGGAGGATCCCGACGCTTTTACGATTTCTTGTACAATTAGAAGTGCCGAGTTTGGAAAAGCTCTTTGTGATCTTGAGGCAAGTATCAATTTGATGCCCTATTCGATTTTCAATACTTTGGGAATTGGGCAACCAAGACCCACATCTATGAGATTACAAATGGCCGATCGTACCATGAAGATACCATTGGGAGTGATTGAAGATGTATTGGTTCGTGTTGATAAATTCATTTTTCCGGCGGATTTTGTCATTCTTGATTGTAAGGTTGATTATGAGGTATCGATTATTCTTGGTAGACCTTTCCTTGCTACGGGGAAGGCTTTAGTTGATGTTGAAGCTGGAGAACTTACCTTTCGGGTTGGTGATGAAAAAGTGGTTTTCCATGTGTGTAAGTCCATAAGGCAACCCAATAGCAAAGAGGTGTGTTCTTTTGTGGACTTGGTGACCGATGTGATTATGGATGAAACAAGTGTTGTGATGAATGTTGATGATACATTGGAGGTCATCTTGCTCAACTTTGATGATGACGAGATGGATGGCTTCATGGAATGTGTGAACTCTTTGCAAGAAATGGGATCGTACACTTATGAACCTCACAAATTATCCTTGGATCTTGAAAATAGGACAAGCCCTCCTACAAAACCTTCAATTGAAGAGCCTCATATATTGGAATTAAAGCCATTGCCTCCACATCTTCAGTATGAATTTCTTGGCCCTTCTTCTACTTTACCGGTTATTCTTTCCTCTTGTTTGACTAACGTGCAGGTAGACTCTACACTGGCGGTGCTAAAAAGAGGAAGAAGGCTATTGGATGGACATTGGCGGATATTTGGGGGATAAGCCCCGTATTTTGCATGCACAAGATTAACCTGGATGAAGGTGCTAAACCATCTATTGAACATCAAAGGAGACTAAATGAATCCATGCAAGAGGTTATCAAAAAGGAGATCATCAAGTGGTTGGATGCCGGGGTTGTCTACCCCATTTTCGATAGTTCGTGGACTTCTCCGGTTCAATATATCCCAAAGAAAGGGGGCATGACGGTGGTCACCAATTATAAGAATGAGTTGATTCCTACTAGAATGTTGACCGGGTGGAGAGTGTGTATGAACTATCGTAAGCTCAACAAAGTCACAAGGATGGCCCTTTTTCCACTTCCCTTCCTAGACCAAATGCTTGATAGATTGGCCGATCGTTCTTTCTATTGTTTCCTTGATGGGTATTCCGGCTACAACCAAATTCTTATTGCTCTGGAGGATCAAGAAAAAACTACCTTTACATGTCCTTATGGTACTTTCGCCTTCAATCGAATGCCATTTGGGTTGTGCAATGCACCGATGACTTTTCAAAGGTGTATGATGGCGATATTCATAGACATGGTGGAGGAATACCTTAAAGTCTTCATGGATGACTTTTCGGTGGTTGGGAATTCTTTTGATGATTGTCTCGCAAACTTGGATAAAGTGTTGGCACGATGTGAAGAAACAAACTTGGTGCTCAATTGGCAAAAATGTCATTTCATGGTCAAGGAAGGCATTGTCCTTGGCCACAAGATCTCAAAGAATGGCATTGAAGTCGACAAGTCAAAAATAGAGGTAATTTCTAAACTTCCACCTCCAACTTTGGTGAAAGGCGTGCGGAGTTTCTTAGGCCACACGGGATTTTACCAGCGTTTCGTAAAGGATTTCTCTAAAGTGGTAAAACCATTGTGAAAGCTTTTGGAGAAAGATGCTAAGTTCCACTTCAATGATGATTGCATGAGAGCCTTTGAATTGCTACAGTTCAAGTTGACTACTACTCCCATTATCACCACTCCAAATTGGAGTGTCCCTTTTGAGCTCATGTGTGATGCAAGCGATATAGCGGTAGGGGCTATTTTGGGGCAACGCATCAATAAGATTTTTCATCCGGTCTATATGCTAGTAAGACCATAAATAGTGCCCAAGTCAACTACATTGTTACGGAAAAAGAGCTCATTGACATTGTGTTTGCTATTGAGAAGTTCCGCTCGTACTTGATGGGTGCAAACGTGATTGTCCTCACGGATCATGCGGTACTTTGTTATCTTATGAGCAAGAAATATTCCAAATCCCGGTTGATGAGATGGGTGCTTTTGTTGCAAGTGTTTGATACAGACATCTAAGATCGAAAAGGAAGTGAAAATCGAGTGGCGGGCCACTTTTCTCATTTGGAGGTGGAGGGGAGGCGACATGATGGCCTAGAAATCAATGACTCCTTCCCCGATGAGCAACTCTTGGCTATTTCAATTAAAGAGGTACCATGGTTCACGGATCTAGAAAATCTTCTTGTAAGTGGTATCATCCCGGATGAGTTCTCTTCAAACCAAAGGAAGAATCTCAAACGGGATTGTCAAGACTATTATTGGGATGAACCGTACCTTTTTCGTATTTGTATGGATGAAGTGATTAGAAGATATGTACCGGAGGAGGAACAAGTTGAAATCCTTGGAGATTGTCATTCTTCATCGTATGGTGGCCACCATGGTGGAGCAAGAACGGCGGCCAAAGTGCTAAGTAGTGGTTTCTATTGGCCCACTCTTTACAAAGATACAATTAATCTCGTCAAGCGTTGTGATGAATGTCAAAGGGCCGGTGGAATCTCAAAGAAAAATGAGATGCCCTTCACCACCATTTTAGAGATTGGTATTTTCGATGTGTGGGGTATTGACTTCATGGGTCCTTTCGTGAGTTCTTGTGGAAACACCTACATCTTGGTTGTGGTTGATTATGTGTCCAAATGGGTTGAGGCCGTTGCCTTACCCACCAATGAAGCGAGAAGTGTGATGGCATTTTCGAAGAAGAATATTTTCACAAGGTTTGGTACTCCACGGAATATCATAAGTTATGAGGGGTCACATTTTTGCAACAAAGATTTTGACACCTTACTCACCAAGTATGGTTTCATTCATAAAGTCACGACTCTCTATCATCTACAAGCAAGCGGTCAAATGGAAGTCTCCAACCGGGAGATAAAGAATATTGTTTTCAAAACAGCGAATGCTAACCGGACGGATTGGTCCAAGAAACTTGATGATGCTTTATGAGCTTATAGGACGGCTTACAAAACACCTATCGGAATGTCGCCATACCGTTTGTTGTTCGGAAAATCTTGTCATCTTTCGATGGAACTTGATCACAAAGCCATATGGGCTTTAAAGAAGTTGAATTTTGAGCGGGATGTTGCCGCCAACTTTAGGGTAGCACATTTGAATAAGTTGGATGAGTTCCGGTACCACACATACACAAGTTCGTCCTTATACAAAGAGAAGATGAAATATCTTCATGACAAGTACATCTGGAACAAAGAGTTTAAAAAGGGTGATCTTCTGTTGTTGTTCAATTCACGGTTAAGGATGTTTCCCGAAAAATTAAAGTCTAAAAGGAGTTGCCCATTTGAGGTTGTGGGTGTGACACCCTTTGGTGCATTGGACTTGAAGAATAAAAATGATGAGGTGTTTAGAGTCAATGGTCACCGGGTGAAGCATTATATGGGAAAAGTTGGTGATGGCCACGTCGTGGCGGTAATTCATTTCAGGTGATGGTATATGCGTCATGCCGCGACATTAAATCAAGCGCTTCTTGGGAGGCAACCCATGTTTATTTTTATTTTTATTTTATTCTTCTTGAGATAGGTCTTGTTTTTTGCTAACTGGATTTGAAATGTGTTGCAGGAATGAGTGTGCTTTACAGGAACTGTGCTCAGAAAAATTGCCTAAGTATGGAAAAAGTGCGGACCGCACAAATTTGAATGCTACAGCAGAAGGTAATTGCGGACGCACAATTCTTGTGCGGACTGCACAAATTGAGATGAAAAAATGCAAACTCTCTGAAGTTTGTTTGTCAGAGAAACAGCCAAAGTCCGGCCGCAGAACGAATTCTACGGTCCACACCAAAATCTGTGGCTGCACAGCTAGATCTGCGGACCGTAAATCATCAAAGGGAATTGGACCTCCGGGTAACAGAGTGCGGACTGCAGAAGGAATTTTGCGGCCGCAATCGTCTCATTGTTCCTTAGCCAGATCCGTTGTATATAAATAGTAATGCTAAGGCTACTGTACAAACTTTTCATTCTCTAAGCACTCTAAAAAAAGGCTAAAACTTTGCACACATCTGTTCAATTATCTACCACCTAGATATGCATTTATGATCATTCCTTAGCACTACTTCATCACTGGTATGTTCAAATCACTTCTAGGATTCTTCAATTTTCTTAGTTTAATTTATAATTTGTTAGTTATTTTAGACCATTTGTCATTAGAAGTCAATTTTATATCCATGTGGGGTGTAAATTATGTTGGGTCAACTCCTAATTGCTATTTTGGGAATGGTATCTTGATTATTATGTTTAATTGCTATTACTATGTCCAATTTGTGCATAAATCGAAACCCTTAAGGAATCTGCCAGATCTAATTTTGAAATATGCGGCCGCACAAGAAATTGTGCGGTCTGCAAAAGTGTTGACTAGGGCAGTTGGTGAGGCAAAATTGTGCGGACCGCACTTAAAATTGTGCAGACCGCAGAAAAGTGTTTGCGGCCACAGATCAGGCCAATCTTTGTCTTCAGAGAGTTGCTATTTTGAGGTACTCATAGTGCGGTCGCACTAACAATTGTGCGGATCGCACTTCAGATGTATGGTCGTACTCAAATTTGTGCGGACTTCAGTTTCATCTCTGCGGCGGCAAGTTCAAATTATGCGGTCCGCACAACCCAGGCTGCGGCCGCACTTGCAATTGTGTGGACCGCATTTCCCTACCTTGCAAACATATTTTGTCCTGTGAATGTCTGTTTATCTGCACTTGAACTAGAACTGACTCTTGTTGCTGTTTGTTACAGAAAATGGTTAGATCACGAGGTCGTGGTGATACATCAAAGGGGAGGGGATAGCCTTTAAGAGGAAGAGGCAAAACAATTTACCCCTCGCCCTCCAAAGGGTAATCAGTAAGAAAGCCACAGCAGGCCGAGGAAGACAGCCCGAACCTTCCGAATCTAGTTCATATGCCTCATCTTGGGAAGTGTCGGAGGATGACTCAGTGCAAGAGTAGTTTGTTGTTCAATCACAGCCACAGCAGGCACAAGGCAGATACCAACTTAGAGACGAGCCTTCCTCCTCACATGGCACTTCGAGGGTTCGGAGAGTGCAAGTCAGGCTTTAGAGCCCTCTTCTACACCTGTCCTTGAAGCACCAGCAACTGTTGTGGATGATATTCCGGACGATGGTAAATGAGGTGATACCATAGTTGCCGGCCTTGAGAGGTCGAAAAAGAAAGAGATGTGGGAAGATAGGTTTGTTAGTCTGGCTGCTTTCACAAGTTTCCGAGATTGGTGGCCAGTGAGATCGCTCACTCTTGAGCGTCAGTTAATGTTAAAAGACCTCTACCCGGCAGTTTTGAGACAGTTCTAGGAGTGGAAGGGGTGGATGTGGTTCACCCAAAGTATGGTAGATGCCAAGGAATACCTAGTACGAGAATTTTACGCCAATGTGGCGCATATAAACAAAGGTAACAAAAGTGAGAAATCTAAAGGTGAGATTCGATCTGAATACCCTGAACATGTATTTAGGGTTTGAGGATGTGGAGCCTGTGCAATACCTGGAAAAGTTAGCACTGGGAGATGCAGTTCGACCATGGCTAGCTGAGATTCTTGCAGCTTCGGGGCTGCCTCCAACATGGATCACATCAGGGGTTCCTATTCAGCGGAACACACTAAATTTTGAGGCAAGGGGATGGCAAACATTCGTGTGTAGCAAAATAGACCCATGTCGAAATGAAACAAATCTTCTAGTTCCGCAGGCAGTGCTAGTCGCCTCTATCATGATTGGGTACCTAATCAATGTGGGTGTCGTGATGTCGACCAACATATCTGTGGTCACCAGGCAAGGTGACACCTCCTACCCGTATCCCAACACTATCACTAAGTACCTTACGGATGCGGGGGTGGAGCCGGGGGATTTTGATACCAAGGTGCGGGCGAAGAATACCTTCTCATGGTATTCTTTGATGGGTGGTGGAAACCCAAAGAAAAAGGGTCAACCCTCTACTACTGCAGGCCAGTCTGATGAGCCCACCGAGGTAGCTGCTGAGACAGTTGACATGCCATCTACTTCAGTAGAGCCTTCTGATGGTGCAACAGCTATGCCTCCATCTCCTTCTTCAGGTCTTTCAGCATCAATGCCTTCCACATCGGCTTTGAAGCCGGTGCCTATGCCTTCTGCTCTATTATCTATGCTGTGAGTCTCCCAGATTTTTGCGAGGCTCAACAACTGGATGCAGAAAGCTATTGCAAAGCTATCTGACTTATCCGGTCATGTTACAGTGCAGTCATCTATGCCGGCACCCCAGATACCTCCGATAGTGGAGGAAACTTTGAAGAAGCTCCTGGAGAACCAGACCACTATAATGAACACCTTAGTACAATATGGATTAGCGATTAAGGAGCTGGGAAAGCAAGTTAAGAAAATGAGGAAATCCCAGGCGTCCAAGAAATCAATTGAAAAGATGCAGAAAGAGGTGACCAAGATTGCTGCAGCTGGAGATCTTCCATTTGACATTCTGATAGATCTAGCACCGTCACCACCAGCAGCCCCAGCACCATCAGTTCCAATGGTACCAGCTGGCCAGTCTAACGTGCCAGACTTGGAAGCCGACACTGCTGAGGCGGTATGCAAGATGTTCACCAACCCAGCTACTCCCACAGTCGAAGATGATGAGATCCAATTAGAGGAGACTGAGGGCGGTGATGCTGCTATGGACACGGAGATGTCCAAGGCCACATAGGGAGTCTTTTTCACTCTTACCCTTCTTTATTCTTGTTTTGTTAAGTATTGGGGACAATGCTTATTTTTATTCGGAGGGTGGAGTTTATTTGCTATTTGGATGACCTTTANAGTGAACCGGATGACTCTTCCCAACGATGGATGGCGTGACAACCTTCTTAAAGGATTGAGTCCATTTTTGCTGTTTAGGTAAGAATAGTAGTAATAATGAATAAACAGACCTAATTGAGTCAGGCTCGAAGACTCAAACCTGCTTCACTTGGTACCAATACATATAACTACGTGTTTATGGTTAAAAACAAGCTTTTTGGAAAGAAATAGCTCTAGTTAATGATCTTTTGACTCTTGTGTTGACTTAAGCAATCATCGAGTGGTTTAGTCGAACCATAGTGATTTTCAATCTTGAATATGGTCGTTGTGGGCCCTTGAATCTATCCTCTTTAACAATCCAGCTGCGTGAGATGTGAGATATTTTTATTGCAAGTCCAAGTACCTGTGCGAATGGTCTAGAACTTGCCCCGAATGTGTTTCGAGGCGAATATTTAAGTTTTTCTTAGCTTGAGAAGTGATTGTAGGCTCTCCTTGACTCGCTTTAAATTTTCCATGGCCCACCAATGTTGTTATCCCTAGTCAACCCATTTGAGCCTAAAACCTTTCTCATTTGATAACCATGTTACAAGCCTTTATCCATTTTGTCATGACCCTCTCTTGGCACCCGAGCTTTCCTTAACACTCTTGTGTAACAATTAGCTAAAAACATAAGTTTGGGGGAGAGACGATGAGTTTGAAAAAGGTATCAAGGCACAAAAAGAGAAAAGAAATGAAGAGAAGGAAAAGCAAGAAAAAGAAAGAAAGAACAAAAAAGAAAAATGCAAAAAGAAAGTGAATAAGTTGAAGAGTTGAAGGAATTCAAAGAAAAGTAATGATGCAAAGCATGGAGAAAGCAAAGAAGGAGAAAATAAATATCATGACCAAGAAAGAGTGATGTTAAGTCTCTCTAGTTCCCCCTAAAAAACAATGCCTCAAAGAGTTGGCAAAGCATGAGCCGATAAGAGAAAACGGAGTGCTTAAGGAAAGATGAGCCTGTTCTATCATAGCATATCCAACCTTAGTCCAAAAGCATTCATTGCATTCCGAAAAAGCCCTACATGATTTCAATTCGAGTGAACTTACATTAGTGGTGATTTAAGTGAGGGGCAATCCTATGGTACTTAAAGCCGTACTTGCGACATTCTTTTGAGAGAGATGAGCGAACCTATCACAAATCTTTGAATTGAGTGCTATGTTCTTAAGTGAGATATGCAAACGGAGAGTAGAGGAGGATGAGTTTGGGATCCACAATGACCTACGTGAAAGAACGAGCTTCCTTGATGAATAAAGTCAACTCTTGATGCTCAAGTGTCACATTAGAACTATTTATGCTTAAAAGTTCAACCCATTGCCTTGTTGATAATTCATTAGTGTTGTGGGTAATTATTGGTCCCAAGTGATGTGTGATTGATGCATCTTTGATTAGTTGGAATAGCTCTTAACTTATGGAGGTGGGAATTACCTTATTTGCTTGAGGACAAGAAAAAGATTAAGTTTGGGGGAGTTGATAAGTGGGGATTTTGACTACTTATTAGCGCACTTTTGCTTTCGTTTTAGTCCAAAAGCGCTTAATTATGATCCCGTAAACTGATAAAATATGCTTAATTGCAGGAATATTGGAAGATGAGCTCCCAAGATGAAATGCAACTCAAGAAGGAGTGATCTAAACTCAAGGACAAAAACGGGCACAAAAGCTCAGAAGTGCGGAGCATAGATTATCATCTGCGGCTGCAGGATATGAAGAAACGCCCATCAGAGAAGTGTGAAAAGTGCGGTCCGCGCATGATATGTGCGTCCGCAGTGTGCGGCCGCAGAAACTGGGTAAGAGCAAAAGTTCAGAGAACCTGCATCTCAAGTTCAACAAAAGTGCGGACCGTACAATTATTGTGCGGCCACAGAAGAACAACTAAACGGCCGCAGTCACATTTGTACGGACCGCAGAAGAGCAAGGTGCGGTTGCAGACACATTTGTGCGGACCACATAAAGAGAGAAGTGCGGCCGCAATTCAGAATTATGCGGCCACAGGTTTTCCAATCCTGTTAGGCTGAAGCAAAGTGCGGACCGCAGATGGAATTATGCGGCTGCAGAACCTCCGAAAGGGCATTTTTGTTCGAAAATTCCAGCCCTGTATAAATAGAAGAGTTTCACCTTTTTAGGTCAAGTTTTGACATCAGCAGCTACAGTAGACGGTTTCTTTTACTCTTTTTAGTAGTTTTTGCTATTTTGAGCTTTTTGAATATTGATTTCATCATTTTAATTACCAATATGGGTTTAATTATCATTTCTTCTTCTATTTCTTCTATCTTAAGCATGAGTAGCTAGATTTTAACTAGGGTTGTGACCCAACCCTAGAGTGTAATCTTAATGGATGTTCGATTTATTGCTTGTTTATGGTTGGGTATTTATTATTTAGCCTTGTTCTTGTTCTTGCTTTTAATTGTAGAATTAATGGTTGAAAACATTAGTTCATGCCTATTTGACTTGGTCTCTACTTGAGAAAGAGAGACTTAGTCTAGGAAAACGTAGCTAACAAGAAATTGGGTAAATTGAGAGATTTATAGTCCCAATTAAAGGGTTGAACCTAGAGATAGTAAAACCCGACTTGAGCTTTGTATCAGCCGTTTTGTTTAATAACCATTTGGACTTGAGAAAGCCAAATTGGGCAAAACCACTCTCTGATCGAGAGGTATTGAGTGGGTACTCAAGTGTTAATAGCTATAATATACTCCGACTAATTAAACAAGCTTTAAAGTTTACAACCCGTCAGGAAAACACCTAGGTGAAGGTCATAGCCCTAGGCCTTTTACATCATTTGAAAAACAACCACAAAAATACTTTGCTAGTTTCAATTCTTAGTTTGTAAATTTAGTTTAAATTAGACCTAGAAACATCCCAAGTTTGTGGAAGTGTAATTTGAGATATTTCAAGCTCATACACTATAATATATACCCCTAAGTCCATTCATATCTCCCTGTGAAAAATCGACCCTGACTCCTTGTTAAGTATTACTATTGCATCGACCATTTCATAACCCTAAATAGAGGTGTGTCTTGGATGAGATCAGCATCTCAAATCGAACTTAGTGAACTTATGAACTTTTAACTTCTACAACTAGCACCGAGTCATATCAAATCAACCCGGAATGAAGTCAAAATTTGCATGCAAGTTCTAAATGAAACAAAGGAGTTGTACCAACTTCTGGAATCAAAATCCGGGCCTGATATCAACAAAGTCAACTCCCGGCCAATCCTCTCAACTTTTCAAACCTTCAACTTCCCAATTTTTGCCAAAATGTATCAAATCAACCTACGGACCTCCAAATCCAAATTCGGACACATTCCTAAGTCCAAAATCACCATACAAAGCCATTGAAATCATCAAAACACCATTTCGGAGTCGTCTTCACAAAAGTCAAACTCCGGTCAACCTTGTTTACTTAAACTTCTAAAACAAGATTTGTTCTTCAAAATCAATCCTGAATCATCCAAAAAACTTATCTCGATCACAATGCAAGTAATAATACATAACATGAAGCTCCTCGAGATCGTAAGCCAACGAACGGGATGCTAATTCTCAAAATGACCGGTCGGGTCATTACACTTGAATAACTCCATACAATTGTGTTGATGTTATCTCCGACACCAATTCACTCTTGGTTCTAAGTACACTCGTAATACTTGTGGTACAATGCCTCACCAAGGTTTTTTTTCTCTTTCTTCTCTCTACTGATTACACAGTAAACTACACTTAGATTACAATGTTTGTTTATAGTAGAAAAAAGAGCATGAAGTTGGTTTGATCAAAGTATATCTTTCTTCCTTGATAATCTGCAATATACACTTGAATTTTGGCTTGACTGATTTCAGCAGATTGTTGAGAGATTTGCGATCCCAAGGGAATTGATCCTTGGAGTTGAATCTGCTATGATTCATTCCAAGAATAAGTGCAGAGCTTCTTTAGTTGGTTCATGACTATCGGTCTTTCCTTCTTGTAAGAGAATCTCAGTGTGTAAGTGGTCCTTAGATTGTTCCTTGATCTAAGGGATTGATTGCCTTGCTTTGCGACACATATCTTCAGCAATCTGAGCAGGCACAATTTTAGCAATTTAGATCTCCTCAAATCTTGGTCCTTCCTTCTTTATATTCTGTCATCCTGGTTGTCGTATATTTTACAAATTTCTTTATTCTTGGGCCTTCCTTTCTTGCTTCTGTTGATAGATCTTTTCATTCTTCCTTTCTTTTATTGTTTCCTTTCTTGTCTTCTTTCGTACATCATTGATAGACTTGCTCGCATCCTTCTTTGCATCTTGAGTGATCCTACAAACAACAATATGTTATTTTTAATCATTGAAATTTAGATCTAACAATCTTCTCCTTTTTGATGATGACAAATAACATATATAAAAATAGTTTACTTCCCTATTTAGCCGACTCTCTTCTTATTATAGTCGACTCCTCATTGGCTTGGCATCATGGGGTAGTTGACTCCCCTCAACAGGACAGTCATGAGGATGTGTATACTTGCTGAATTCTCGTAGCAGTCGACTCCTCCTCAACAAGACAGTCATAAAGAATTGCTACCTGTATTCTAAACTCATTTTTCCCCCTTTTGGCATCAACAAAAAGGATTATAACATTATGTAAACATAAATAAGCACTGCAAGCAAAAATATTTGAAGCAAACTAAGCAAACCTAAGTGCAGTGATAGGCATGTAGAGATAGTGAGTGCCCTACATAAACATCCAAAGACTGGTAAAGCAGTCCAAAATAGCAAAAACAAAAATAACAGAAAGAAAATATTATCTTAAATATCCACCCATTTTAAGCAACTATGCAGAAAAAGTGAGAGTATTGTAGATAGCCTCCTTCAAATGATCAAAGCTAGCATTCACTATAACAGGTACCCCATCGATCCCGTAACGACCCGAAAGGTCATTTTGAGCTCTAGCACATCATTTGGCTGTTTGAGCCCTTGGGTAGATTCACTTCATGTATTATGACTTGTACGCATAGTCGGAATTCAATTTTAGGAAGTTCGGAGTTGATTCGGATGGAAATTATCATTTTGGAGGCTTTAAGTTGGAAGAGTTGACTAAGGGTTGACTTTTGAGTGAACGATCCCACAATCAGGATTTAAAGGTTCATTAATGTTCGGATCTTACTACCTGGTGTAGAAGGTTGTGGGAGTATATCCCATAAGAAGATCGTATAAGTGGGACGTGTTAGTCATTCGATTGTTAGAGATTTAAAACATGTATGGATATTTTGGTATTGTCGCTAATGGCAGAGGTTATGACTGAGAGGCACTTTATTCCTTTGGTTGTGGACTGTGGGAGTTTGTTCCGGATTTGACTGTTTCTCTTGTGTGTCATTAATAGGGTCATTGTGGATCCATTAAAAGTTATTGGCCCAGTATGGGATGATCAGAATCGACTTGAGGTCCGCTATTAGAACTAAGGTGAATTGTATGTTCTACATCAGGTCAGATGTGTTCATTCAGCATAGCACTGCTTATGGAGGAGTCTTCGGGTGTTGGATGATATTCCTGCTGTCAGCTATTCTCTGTAATACTCTATTGTGCCATGTGGGTTGTGAGACGGCTTGATTATTCGTACATGTGTTGTGATCCCGTGTAACTTGTGGTGTTATATGAACAAGATGGCTCTCGAGATGCAGGTCATTTATTGCACCTTGGTCGTGCTTGAGTTTTTAGTAGCGCATGGTGCTAGTCGTCTCCCCAGGGTTGCATTCATGCACTTGGCGTGCTTGTGGTTGATATTCGAGCATTTCATAAGTGTAAGCATTACGGCTTGATGGGTGTTTCCTTATTGATTGTTGTGTGGATCGGGTGGCACGCCGCCACAGGTATATTGTTTGGATCGGGTGGCATGTTACCACGGGTATGTTGTGTGGATCGGGTTACGCGCTGCAACGATATTATATTCAAATTAGGTTACATGTCGTAACAGTGTCATAGTTAGATCGGGTTGTACGCCGCAACTGTGAGGTGTTAAGTACGGTTCCTTATACTTATTGAGTACCTTATTTTCCATCTCTGATCTAGAGCTATAACATCGGTTTGGCCATTTTATTCGTTATGCGGACTGGATAGTTCTTTGCCAGAGTTCGTTTTTCCCTATAGGTCATATTCGAGTTGCAACTTATTGGCGCTTTGATGGCGTTGTATGAGATTTTAGATGGTGTTTGAGGTGGCCTATTACCCGAGCAGTTTGTACTGGGTGAGACAAAGTTATTAGACCTGAGATCAGTGCAATCGAATTTATGTAGGGTATATTAAAGAGGAAATATTGTTATTCAGTTCAAAATGAGGTAACAGTTTTTTGTCAGGTGGAGGGACCCCATGATTTATTGATTTGGCAGGTGGTAATGTGTTTCTACGCATCTCTTTCATCATGGCAGTATTGCGAGAGTTGGAACAGGGCTTATATGTGTTATGAGGTGTATTGCGGGCATCAGATTTGTGAAATTATAGCTATTGTGGTCGGAGGATGTTATTATGGGCAAACAACTTATGTGGTGCATGGTGTGATTTTAGTATATGTGCATGATCATGTTTTTGGTACAGTGTGTAGTGATTGATGCGGTGTTTGTATGTTAGAATTGGGTCTCGTGTAAAATTTTGGATGTTGGAATTTGGTTCTAAGACTTGTTAGCTAAGGTTATATGGAGGATCTTCAGTCTGGCTCGAGCTAGTGTTCTCACATGGGTTGTGGTGGCACGAGGTAGGTGCACGAGCTGTTAAACAGTGATTTTGGACGACTCTGGAACGGTTCTTGGCACATTCGAGGATGAACGCATGTTTAAGTGGGGGGAGAATGTAACGACTCGACCGGTCATTTTGAGCTCTAGTGCGTCGTTCGGCAGTTTGAGGCCTTGGATAACTTCACTTCATGTATTATGACTTGTACGCGTAGCCGGAATTGAATTTCGGGAAGTTCGGAGTTGATTCGGATGGAAATTCCCATTTCAGATGCTTTAAGTTGGAAGAGTTGACTACGAGTTGAGTTTTCATTAAACAATCTTGGAATCGAGATTTGAAGGTTTCTATAGGTTTGTATGATGATTTCGGACTTAAGCTTAGGTTTGGATTGAGTATCGGGTTGCCCGGGAGCCTTTCAGTGCTTATTATGAAAAATTGGCATTTTGAAAGTTTTAAGCATTTCATAGGTTTGGTTTGAAGTGGGTTTTTATGTTATTGATGTCTGTTTGGGATTTCGAGCCTTGGAAAAGGTTCGTATTGTGATTTATGACTTGTGCGTAAAGTTTGGCGTCATTCCAGAATGTTTAAGTATGAATCGGATGCGTTCGTCGAAGTTTGAATGTTTGAAAGTTGAAAGAAGGTTTCGATCGTCGATTCATAGTTTTGATATTGTTTGGTGTGATTTGAGGTCTCGAGAAGGTTCATGTTATGTTTTGGGACTGGTTGGTGTGATTGGATGGGGTCCTGAGGGCCTCAGGTATGATTCGAAGTAGTTTCGGACCATTTTTCCTTGTTTTGCAACTGCTGGTCCTAGTGTGTGGTTTTGTTCTTCGCGAACGCGAAGGGTCTCACGCGTTTGCGAAGTAGGATTTTGGGCTGCTGGGATTTTTCTCATCGCTAACGTGACACAAGGGTCGCAAACGCGGAAGAGAATCTGGGGAAACCTACACGAACACGACATGGAAGCCGCGAACAGGAAAAAGGAAGAGGAGTTGGGGGCCTGGAGGTGTTAAGCCTTCACGAACGCGGCTGAGTGATCGCGAACGCAAAGCATCAGGATCTGGAGGCATCGCGAATGCGACGTGGGTGATGCGAACGCGAAGAAGAACTTTGGGTCAGTGGATTTTTGGCCTTCGTGATCGCGAAGGTACTTCCGCGATCGCGAAGAGGAAGGGCCTGGGTAGACTTCCATTTATTTCGGGATTTTGGTTATTTCTCTCTTGCTTGGGCGATTTTTGGGGCGATTTGGAGGAGCCATTTTCATCATCAATCTTGAGGTAAGAGATTTCTTCACATTGTGAGTTAAATACATGATTTATATATGGATTTAAACATGGAAATTAGTAGAAATTTATAGGATTTTGGTAGAAAACCTAGAATTTGGTATTTTTGGATTTTGAGCATGAAATTGGACATGGAATTTGGAATAAACCATATATTTGAGTTTGTGGCATCATGGGTAAAGTTCATCTTCGAAAACTTTTGGAATCCGGGCACGTGGGCATGAAAGTTGACTTTGTTGACTTTTCGAGCGAAGTTGAGAATTGTTATGAGTTGATTAATTATGAGTATTAGAGTGTATTTTTAATGGTTTGCACATTGTTTGACTAATTTTGGATCGATGGGCTTTGGTTTGAGGTGTTAGAGAGGCGCGGGAGCCGGTTATGGAACTTCGGAGCGAGGTTAGTTTCATGTCTAACCTTGTGAGGGGGAAATTACTCCCTAGGTGATGTAATTGATATGTGTTACTAGTTGTGGGTTTTACATACGCACGAGGTAACGAGAGTCCGTACGTAGCGAAAGCATGTTTATGTCTAGGTAGACATAGGACATTATCATGTAATATTTGAATTATTTGAACTCATTCTGCTAGCTTAATTAATTAAATTTATAATTAAAATTGATTTAGAAATACACACACACACACACACACACACACACACACACACACACACACATATATATATATATATTAGGCCGAGCCCTATCACCTTAAGATGTTGGGAAGTTAATTGAGAAGCGGTAAAGGTTATATTCACTTTATGCTCATGTATTGTATTGTAAGCATGTCTCTCGTAATTCGATAAGTTCCTTCCTTTCTTGTGGAACGGGATGAACGCCTCGGAAGTATAATAGATGCATCTATGGTTCGTGCCGGTCGATCCTCGGCAGTATACATATTATTCTAGATCGGCCCGTACGACCACGGCATAATCGTGCATTATATCGCTAGCAGTCCAAATATTCACGAGATTATCCTTCCACTGATCCCTGGCATTTTGTATAGTATTCCTTATTTATTTGATACTGACACTTGTTATTTTTCGAGCTGTTGAGATATAATACGAGATTGAGAAGTTTATATCGTTAAAATAAATTTTGAAAGATTTTGTTGGTTACTGTTTTGTCCCACTATTACTGTTGTGCTTCATATCTATTTAGGATTTAGCATGCTGTTTTATTGGACCTCTAGTAAGTGTCGATGTCGATCCCTCGTCACTACTTCTCCGGGGTTAGGCTAGATACTTACTGGGTACGGGTTGATTTATGTACTCATACTACACGTCTGCCCTAAATGTGCAGGATCTGACAGGTTCATCCGGCGGTCATCTGGGCGCGTAGGCGCAGCTGGTGAGGAGACTTATGGTGAGCTACATTTTAGGCTACGTATCGCACTCCACAGAGTCTCCATCATACTATTTACTTTATCCTGTCTTATTTACATTCCAGACAGATGTTGTATTATTGTTGTACCCCTTAGTAAATGTTCATGCACTTGTTATACCGGGTTTTGGAATATTCTAGTTGATGCTCACGGATTCTCATATTTTTATCACCTTTTATTTTTATGCATTACTAATTATGTATGTACCCATGATTTTAAAGGTGTAAATTTTCTTACTTAATAAATATTTATGATTTCGAAAGTAATAAAATGAACAATTAATGTGATAGTTTACTGTTGGCTTGCCTAACGGCGACGTTGGGCTCCATCACGGCCTATAATGGGTTTTGGGTCGTGACAGATCCTATCATGCACCTCCTTGAAAGCTTTGACTGCTTTCTCTGCTAACTTGAGAATCTTGACCCTTATCTTTGATACATCCGACCCTGTCTCCTTAGAGATGTCATGAATGTTCCCAATGGTTAATGGAGTGGAGACAAGGTCTTTGATGATGGTCAACTTGTTGTTAATAACAGTCAATTTCTCTACAAAGATATTAACTGATGATATTATGTCAGCTTGTTCATAGCAATTTTCTGATGATATTAACTGAAATATATTAACCGTACCAACTTCCATTATATTGTTATGAACTAAACAAGAAAACTCAATAATATAAAAATTAAAGAACTTTAAATTTAATGGGTTATATATCCTCAAAGTATGCGTATGGGACCAAATATACCTATGAGATCGTCCAAAAATGACACATGAGAGGCGAGAATCTTGTTGCCAAAAGAGACGAAAAAGACTCATCATCTATAATCTTCTTCCTTTTTTGGGTAAGAATTTACTTCTATTTCCTTTCACCTCGTTAAAAATTTCATTATATACTAGATAATTCAGTACTTAAAGCTATCGTTCACTTTAATTTAATTCTTTCCAGCAGAAAATTGGACAGAACTTTTTGCTGATTACATAGGAAAAATAAAGAAAGAGAGAACAGGCTTGGGGTGTGTTTGGTACGAAGGAAAATATTTTCCTCGAAAAATATATTCTTGAAAATAAGTGATTTTCTTACTTATTTTTTAGTGTTTGATTAGGTAGCAGAATATATTTTTGAAACATATATAATTTAGCCAAACGATATGTGAGACGAAATGGGTAAAGACGGGGAGGGTGGTAGGTCGGGATCTAGGGACTGAAGTGATGGTGACAGTGTTAGAGAGCGTGGGGGTGGACGGCCGGGGGCATAGGGAGTGGGGGTTG
>AWOL01S0030407.1:116791-127905 GCA_000715115.1 Nicotiana otophora
CTCTAAAATTGTCACCGCTACTTCGGCCCCTAGATCTTGACCTACCACCCTCCCCGCCCTTACCCTTTTCGTCTCACATAGCGTTTGGCTAAATTATATATTTTTCAAAAATATATTTTGCGACATAATCAAACACTAAAAAAATAAGAAAATCACTTATTTTTCAGGAAAATATTTTTCGAGGAAAACATTTTCCTTCGTACCAAACACACCCCAAGCCTGTTCTCTCTTTCTTTATTTTTCCTATGTAATCAGCAAAAAGTTCTGTCCAATTTTCTGCTGGAAAGAATTAAATTAAAGTGAACGGTAGCTTTAAGTACTGAATTATCTAGTATATAATGAAATTTTTGACGAGGTGAAAGGAAATAGAAGTAAATTCTTACCCAAAAAAAGAAGAAGATTATAGATGATGAGTCTTTTTCGTCTCTTTTGGCAACAAGATTCTCGCCTCTTCCAATCTATTTACGGACAGACTTTGGCACAAATACGCCAATACCTTCCAATACTTGCTTTAAATATGTCTTTTTTAAAACGATCTCATATAATGGGTATATTTGGTCCCATACGTATACTTTGAGGATATATGGCTCATTAAATTTAAAGTTCTTTAATTTTTACACTATTGAGTTATCTTGTTTAGTTTATAACAATATAATGGTCAGCTTGTTCATAGCAATTTTCTGATGATATTGACTGAAATATGTCAAATGTACATGTATCTTAGCTTTATGTCCTTTATATCAACCATATTAAATTTTTAATTCTTAAAATAACTAGCTTTGTGATAATTATTTTATTATTGAATTTGTTGAAAAAAGTAATAACCGACTATGTTATGCTTAATGTCTTATAATGTTCAATCCAAATAGGTATACATCATTACGTTTTATCTAGGATCAAAAGTTTTACATTTACTTACACATAAATCAACAATATATAATAGATAAAATTGATTCCTATGGATATTTTTTTTACATATCGAGTTTTCGTAACTTTTCCCCTCGGGGTAGGGGTAAGGCGTGCGTACACACTACCCTTCCCGGATCCCACTAGTGAAATTTACTGGGTCATTATTGTTGAGTTTTTGTAACTTTCAAAAAATATAACTTTTAAATTAAAAATTAACATCTTAAAATTTCAAATAATACTTTAATTTTTTAAGTGTTTAAAGAATTTCAAACTTAAATATGTAGTTACAAAATTCTCAGATAAATTCTCAAGTATTATACATGCAACTAACAACAACAATAAAAATTCTATCTAAATCTAAAGAGCAAATATTTGATCAAAACTGTATCATGAAATACTCAAGTAAATTCTCATGTAATAAATGTTTTAGGTAAATCCCAAGCAAAATTTCTAGTTAATTTCTCAGGTAATAAATGTTTTAGGTAAATCCCAAGCTATATTACCAAGAACGAATTTCTAGCAAAATTCACAATAATAAAATTCATATGTAATTCTTTCAAATAATTAAATCCCAAAGAAAAAGAATTTTAACTAAATTTACATCAACAAAATCTCTAGATAATTTTTCAGGTAAGAAAATTCCCAACTAAATTTGGAGCAACAACATCCCTAGGTAATTCTACAGCTAAAAGAATCACCAAGTAAATCCCCAAGAAAAAAATCTTATTCTGAGGTAATTCCCCAAATAAGCAAATTCCTAGGTAAATCCCCAAGAAAATATTTCCATCTAAATTTGCATGTAGAGTTACTTAAGGATTTTCCTACATATTAGGATTTTTTTTCATTTTCTTTATCTGTTTACCTGCGAATTTTCTTACGGAAATGTACTTGTCGATTAGTTTTTCAAAGGTAATTTTTCAAGTAATATTTTGGCGCATAATCGCGCCAAAGTTACCTACGGATTATCTTAGGAAAATATTTTTCGGAAGTAAAATATTTTATATTTAGAATTTTCATATTTCCCATAAAAACCCGCAGGTATTATCTGCAAAGAAAATCCCCAGGTAAAATTCCCATATAATTAGCATTTTTCTTGTTGTGTTTACGATACAAGTTTTATATATATAAATATAACTATATTTATTATTGATAAAATAAATACAACTAATTTAAAACTTTATGCAGTTTTTATTTCTTCCTTATTACTGTAGATCTTATAGTCCCTAAAAGATAGTCCAAGCCCCTTGAAGAATAATTGAAGAAAGCCCAAGGAAAACACTCAGCAGGTTATTGGATCTGGAGCAACATGTCACCTAGTATATATCTAGTGAGCATGTACGTAAAAGTTTTCCTATGCATATGGTTGCTAATATCGTATTATCTTCTTGTTTTTGCACTTATCCCTTCTTATTTCTCCCTTTCACTTTCTCATTCATCTTAGCTTAAAAAATGGATGAATTGGCATGCACAAATTGAAGTGTAAACCCTCGCAACATGATTGACCATAGAATAGATCTTTAAATGAGGACAAACTAGTTACGACTTACCAGTTAATTAATGGGAAATTTGCTGAACAATTTACCACCTGGCAAGATCTGTATCGCAATAGTAAGCTTGTGTCCCAATTTCATTGGCTCACAACTATCTATTCTAAATGTGACACTTACAAATATCTCTCCCTGTTTTACTTAGCTACGTACCAATTTTCCAAATATGGGATGTCTTTGTCCAAGTAAATGACGACCAATAGTTAGAGTTGGTCTATTTTGATCTTATGTTTTCCTTAATTTAGAAATTTCATAATAATATATGATCTCTAGCCCTAAAAAGCTAACCTCATACCAACTTTTGTCCTTTTCCATATGGCACTGTCTTGTTATGCATAATAACACCGTTAATATAACTGAGGCTATCCTTTCAACCTATTTCTAGCATGTTGGCTAAAGATTCAGGAAGATAACAGCCTTTTGTTTTTTGTTTTTTTTTAAATGCGCTTATTTGACCAATTTTTATTTTTTTTTTAAAAAGAAGTGTTTTTGCATAAAGTATTTTTCAGAAGATAAAAAAGTATCATTTTTATCCAAAAGCACTTTCGAAATCTTGGCCAAGCACAAATTACAGTTGTAATATTGGCAAAATATTTTTTGAATTGATTAGCCAAACACAAAATGTTACTCTCTAAAAATACTTATAACAAAAAGCACTTGCCAAAATAAACAGATTCTGAAAGCTTAACTAGATATACTATCTTATTTGATTTTTAAATTTGTTATGAAATTTTAATCCAAGTGAATCAAGAGAATGACAAATATGAATTCAGTAATTTTGGCTTAAACCATGTATATGTATTAAAAAATGTAATTAAATAACTGCAAAAGATATATTTTAAACCCAGTATATTGGATGTAATATGGTAAAATTTAGAATCTGAACCCATATAATTCAAATCCTAGATAATGTCAAAGAGAAAAGGTTCAAAATTATAAGTGTTAAGAATATAAAATGACTTCATTACTCCCATATTTTCTTTCATGGGATCAGAAGACGTGAATAGGATATTTAGAAGAAACAACAATACTAACACTTCTCTGATTCCAATTTCCAATTATTTCTCATGTATATTAGCCATGCATGTGGGCAATAAGGGAAACAAGAAAGATACAGAAAGAACCACTTAGGACAACAAATCCTATGTTGCTGCCTGCTAAACCTGCGAGTTCAGCCAACTGCAATACCAAGCAATATTTCTTGTGTTTGTCGTTGTAATCCGATATATAATTCCAACCAATATTTCCATGTCTGTTATAAGCTGTGTTCAACTTCTCCTTCTTCCTTAGTTGCTCTATTCTCTGCCGTAGATTATTTAAATGTGAATCAACAATATTGGCGGAGTTCCCTGCAATGTTTAGAAGACAAAAGACCAAATTATACCCTCTTTCCAATCGTTTCTCTTTTATAACTTAGTTCCAATTTGTGTGACGTAGTTTCATTGGGTACGGAATATAAAAAACTTTAAAAGATAATTTTGAACTTATAGTTTTAAATATGATAATGTAACATTTGCACGAGACTATAAGACTTTTGAAACTTATGGTCTTAAATATCATAACATTTATATGGTATAAAAGTTTCTCATTGAGAGTAAAAATGAGAATTTTAAAGTTAAATTATTTTCAAAAGTAAAAATATGTTCTTTCTTTTAACGGGTTAATAAGGAAATTCCAAAGGACGGAGCAATTAAGTAAAATCTTGGAATTCCTCGTGGAACTCCTTTAAAAATAAATAAACATGAAACAAGTGAAAATAAAGTATTAGAAGCTGATTTGTGTTTGATGTAAAAAGTAAACAAAAATAAAATAAAGGGATAGGTAATTAAGAGAATTAATTACCTTCACTATGGAAGCTGCGAGACATGATTATATGATAGTTCTGTACTTTAGGCATACGCAGTTTGCTTAAGCAACAAAAGAGAGGGGGAACGGCAGCCATATTTCAATGAAAACGCTGATTAAATAATTATTCGTCAAGAAGATGGTAACACTCATATATATATATATATATATATATATATATATATATATATAGCACCATGGGGCATAATACTGTAATTTTTGTATATTAAATTCCAACATATCTAAACATGTTTACTAACAGCTGCAGCTATGTGTCAAGCTAGTGTAAAGAGATCTTTTTTTTAAAAATAAAATAAAAAAGGAAAACCAAATGTTAAGTGGGAGCCAATTGAGAATCTTATGTCCAAATTGGAACTTTCAATATGTATGTTAAACTAGTTATTAAATCAAAGGCTCCGAGATTTTTGTTTTTTGGGCTAAGGCAATGAGTAATTTATATTAAAGAAAACTAAGAGGTTTAGTTATTACATAACATAGGGGTAGACTGCATAGCGATTGTCCCCGATCTGTCTTTATTGAAAGCATGTAAAACAAAGGTCGGAGGAGTTTTCCAGTATATTATGTTGTCTTCCTCCATCGTTGTTAATTGCATGGTACGTCCATACTTTGCTAGAGCGTCAACCACATAGTTGCCTTCCCTATAAAAATGGTTTATAGTCTCCGATCCACCAGCATCAAGAAGAAAACTGCAATCAATAAGAAGATGTGAGAATCGAGGTTGTTCAATCTTAAATAAATTACATAATACTTGCGAATCTGTTTCCACTATAATTGGAAAGAGATTTTTTGTGAAGGATAGTTCCAGTCCAGCAAGTAGTGCAAGCAGCTCGGCGTGTATTGCAGAATTTGCAGTCTCTTTCTGCGCAAAGCCCACAACCCATGAGCCACTGTGGTCTCTAATTATTCCCCCAGTACCACTAGTTTGGTGGGTTGGATCGTAGGCACCATCGACGTGTAGCTTGTATTGGCTAGTAGGTGGTGGGAACTACCTTAGTGGGACTTGCAGCCGTGGTTTTGGAGATGTTATAGCCTGAATGAGTGAGAGGTATTATGATACTTGAAGCATGTTTTGTTTTGCCACACGTAGGAGATGAGGTCTGGTTAAAGAGATTTGAATTCCTATTAATCCAAATATTCCAGAGGATGAACGCATTATGGTGGAGTATGGTGCTTTGAAGTAGGCATTTGGTGTGTGGATGGAAGCGTGTTTGGTGGGCTTATCCTTTATCCAGTTGGCAAGGTTGTGTTGTTAGGGTATATGTGTAAGTTCAATAAAGACCATAAGTGGCAGGAGTGCTTGCATACAAAGAAGATGTGGTTTATGTCTTCTACACTATTTGGGCAGAATTGACAGAAGTGTGATTGAAGAATTTTTTCTGCTACAGGAAGTATCTAGTAAGAAGCTTGTTTGTGCACAAGTAACCACAAGAAGAATTTGTGCTTGTTCAATCAGTTGAAGTGCCAAAGCCAAGAGTAATTAACATGTGTGGGTAATGACAATTGGTTGGTGATCTGGAACTGGAGCATATATGCTGATTTAGTAGTAAAATTACCCAAGGGATGTTTGGATCCAGAAATATTGGTCGGGTTTGTTGGTGGAGAATAGAATAATAGAGTGATTGATTAATTGTACAGTAGTAGGATGTAAGGAAAAGGACAATCTTCCCAGAGTCCACGAATAGTTTAAAAGAATTGATGATACTGTTAGTTGTTCCTCCATGTATTGTATGGGGCCCTGGATCGTGTGGCACAGACAGCTATTGTTTGGGAGCCAGTTGTCGTTCCAGAGGTTGATGGTTGATTCATCCCCTATGTTCCAAGTGAGTCCTGTTTGGAAGAGGCTAGTGGCTTTGGTCATACTTTTCTATATGTGTGAATCAGTTGGCTTGGCCTGGTATGTTCTTGTATGTCTATGTTGAACATATTTTGCTTGATGTATTTTTGCCCATAAGGAGCTTGCACTCTTATGGAAACGCCAAAGTAACCCTGCTAGCATAGAATATGTTTTACCAATAATTTTATATAGTTCCAGTCCCCTAGTGATTTGGGAGTGGTTATAGTCTCCCAACTGTCAAGGTAGAGTTTTCTTTTTTCCGGGGTTGATCCCCACAAAAAATTTCTTTGGACGCGGTCGATGTAATTTCTAGTGGATGTTGGTAATAGATTATTTTGCATGGAGTAGTTAGAGATAGTGCAAGACTGAGTGTAGCAATGTAGTTCTTCCTGTCACGTTGAGAGTTTTGGCTTTCGAAACGGAAAGCTTATTGTTCATTTTATCGATTATGAATTAGTAATCCTTGCCTTTGAGAAAGTTATTTGTTAGGTAGAAACCAAGGTATGTTTCAAAATTATTGGACTTGCAAATGTTTAGAGCTCTAGTCAAATAATCTTGAGTGTTGATGGCTACATTATTTGAGAAGAATACTTTGAATTTGGACAAGTTGATTTTTTGTCCCAACTGGCTGTGAAGATATTGATTATATTTATAATAGTGCTAGCGTTGTGATGGTCAGCGCGTGAGAATAATATATGTTCGTCTGCAAAAAATAGGTGCGAGACTGGTGGTCCAGATCTACTGATCTTAACTGGCGTCCAGTCTCCATTGGTTGTTGCTTGGTCAATTTGGTGAGATAATGACTGCATACAAATGATGAAGATATATGGAGAGAGGGGATCTCCTTAGCGTATAACTCTTGATGGTTCAAAGAATTATTTTTGTTTTCCATTCATCATGATGTAGATGGTAGAGGATGAGAAATAATTCATGATTAGGTTGACAAGCTTTGTGGGGAATCCTAAGTTGTGGAGAGATTTACGGATAAAAGACCATTCAATCCTATCAAAGACTTTTTCTAGGTCTAGTTTGAACATCATGTTGCCCATACGGCCTGACATGCGTTTGAAGGAGTGGCTTACTTCTTACACTATGATGGCATTATCAACTGCACTTCTACCTGGTAGGAAACTACACTCGTTGGGACCAATTAGTTGTTTGAGGAAAGGGGGATCCTATTCACTATTATTTTAGTAATGGCTTTATAGACAGTGTTGCAAAGGCTGATTGGTCTGTATTGAGATATGTGTTCAGGGTTCTTGACTTTTGGGATGAGTGTGATAAAGATGGTATTTAAATCACTTGGGATGGTAGCAGATTCAAAAGCATCTTTGCAAATTTGCAAGATAGCACTTTTAGTGATATTCTAGTATTTTTGAAAGAAAATTAGATGTAACCCATCTGGTCCAGGGGATTTAAAGGGTTTGAAAGATCTAATTGCTTGGTTGACTCCTATTTTAGAAATGGTCCTGGATAGATGGGCCATATCCTCTTATGATAGTGCATATTCATAGTGTTCGTGTGTTTCATTGGTACTGGAAGTAAGCTCAGTTGAGTAAATAGCATTGTAGTGGATTAAGATAATGGAGGTGATTTCTTGCTGATCGTAGGTCCTGTTACCTACAGAGTCATTTAAACCTAGAATTCTATTTCTTCTTTCCCGTTGGATAGTAGAAGTGTAGAATAATTTAGTGTTAGCATCGCCCTAATTTAGCCAGAGAACTCGAGATTTTAGTTTTCAAAAATCTTTTTCATTTTTTAGTACTACATTATATTGGGCACACAGGTTGTTTTCTAAGTTTTGGTGGAAAAAGGATTTTGTGGTGGGATCAATTTTTTGAAGGCTCGCTAGTCTGGCAAGGAGGACCTTTTTTGTGTGAAAAATATTGTCAAAAGTAGATTTATTCTACTCCTTGACGTGGGTGGTAAACTGTTTTAGTGCATAATGATATATGGAGGACTGATGCCAGTGATGATTAGCGATATTATTGAAATCTGGGTGGCTAAACAACATAGTTTCCAGCCTAAATAAATTGTTGGGCCTGGTTGCTTTTATGAGACAAAATAAGATGGGACAATGGTGTGAGTGGGTTCTATAAAGATGTGTGATCGTAGAGTCGGGGTGCATACTAAGCCACGAGGGATTTGCATAGAAGCGGTCTAAGCTTTCTAGAATTAAATTTTTCCTAGTACTTCTTAGGTTTGATCGGGTAAATCTTGAGTCGGTGAATCCCAAACTAACCATGTTAATATTTTGGAGGTAATCTAGTAGTGCATTGGCTCAATTATTATTAATAGGATTTCCCTCGAATTTATCAGCAGCAGAGGTAATTTCATTAAAATCCCCACAAAGGATCCAGTTTGTACATGGGATACAGAGATTTTCTCTAGATTGTCCCATAGCATTTTCCTATTATTAAACTAGTACTAGCATAAATTAGAGATAGAATCCAGGGTTGGCTTGATGGACTTACCTAGACATTTGCATATATTTCCTAATTTGTAGCAGCATTGGGGTCCACTTGCGAAACTTCATGATCCCTCTCATAGCATGATCATCCCTCCTGAATAGCTAATAACATCCACGTGAAGCATGTTGTGAACCCTAATTCCATCATTAGAGCCTCGTGTGTTGCCTCTTTTATTTTTTTCTCGGTGAGACATACCATAGTAGGGTTGTTCCATGAGAGGATTGCTCTGAGGTTCCTCCGAAAATTCAGTTCCATAACAGTATCTTCATTAGGGGAATGTTTTGGGTTAATCTCTCTTGATGGACCGTCGTGGGGTTCAGAGCAAGAGACAGTCATTGATAGTTGAGGTCTTCTTGAGGAGGTGCTTTCTCCTTCATAGTTGGAACTATCATAATGGATTAAGATAATGGTTACACAAGGTCCTCATGTTTATGGCCATCTTCATAACTAAAGGTGTCACACTGACAAGAAATTTTCTTTTTGAGTTTTGGGGAAGGATAAGTGTTAGAGGCTCCATTATTGTGATGTTCTGGAGAACTTGATCGAGGATGCTTGCCTGCAAGGGGCCTGTACTCGATGTCCCTGGTGGTATTGGAGGGGAGTCCAATCATTGTAGCTCCTCGAAGAGGAACTGTGGTAAGAGTGGTACAACATGTTCTTCTTCCTGGTGATCTGACGAAGCGTGTTGGGGAGCCATAGTTGGTGATGAGCTCCATGAGTTGGGTGGTGGGGGGTGTATTCCAGCGCATTGGTGGCTTCGTTGCCTGTTGAATGGTCATTGCTGCTTCCATGTCTAAGATGTGATTGCTTAGTTCTAGAGCAATTATTTCTTGGACTTGCAGTACCTGGTGTGCATGCTGCATCCTCATGTTGGAGTGCAGTCCCTGTGAGGCATAGTGCAATAATGTGGTTATGTGTCTCCATAAATAGGGTTACATGTTGTACCATGTATTCGTAGTTCCAGTGGCGTGGTAGTATTGCTTGTGGTTGCATTTGTGGTGGACCTTCCTCCTGTAGCTGTGGTGGTGGTGCGTGTAGCGTTTGACTGTAGTACTGTTGGTGGTGCAAGTGTAGGTTGTTTTCGTATGCCAAAGGAAACTGGTAGCGGTTGTAGTACCCGTTCAAGGGGCAGCTGAACCTCATCAGAGCAAATGTGTCTTGGAGGTAAAAGGTTTGGGTCACTGAGTGGATTGGGTGTCAGTTGTTCTTGGTAGGTGGTGAGTTAGGAAGGGTGGTTGATGGTAACGAACATCGTTGCCCATGAATCTCCTGCTTGGTTCCCCATTGTTCCGGCGAGCATTGTTTTTAAGTGGTGATCGAGGCATGTTTGAGATCTGATGGTTGTTAAAGTTCTTTTTTGGGTTGTGAGATTGTGGAGTTAGAGATAGAGGGGGTATAATGGAGTTGGGGCAATGGCGTGGGGGTAGGGTTTCGTACAGGGGCATCATTGCAATGGAGGTTAATAGGATGTGACCTCCCGGCAGTGGAGTGCTCTGAATCCATTTCTCCCAGAGCTGGATTTGGCATATCATCGCTCAATTGTGCTTTTAATAAACTTGCGTGTGTAATGATTTGTACCCTAGTTGGGGTGGGGGTAGTGTTTTGGTAGAGAGAGTTTGTTCTTTTCTTTTTTTGGGGATATATCCAGTTTGGATATATTTGAGACTATTTCCTCATTAATGGTTTGAAGGCCTTGTAGTTCTGTGTTTGGCAGAATGTTTGGTAGGAAAGTTGTTTTCACAATGGGTTTATTTGGTATAATTATTTCAGGTGGTGTAGTAATAGAAGTGGGGTTATTTAGAAAGGCTTCAAGATTAAAAATATATGTTCACTCCATTCCATAATTGGCGGGATAAGGCTCTCCACGTTTATTTAAAGCATGAATAAGAAGAGTATTTTGACTAAATTATCCCTTATCAGTTATTTAATCTTTGTTACTAGGAATGGAAATGGGGCAGTGCAGGGCGAAAGATTTGCGGGGCAGGGTAGGGCAAGGCGATACTTAAATGAGGCGGGGCGGGGCAGGGCGGATCTGCATTGATTTTTTTTAAAAATGTTAAAGGGCAGGGCAAGGATGGGTCACTGAGATGAAGTTCGCATAGCTAGCTGTAGCTTAGCGAAATGAGATTTGTGTTTGTGATGGAGCTACTAACTTCGACTTTAAACATGCATTTATGCCGTCCAACTCAATGGAAACCGGAAACCAACAAAAAAAAACGTGAAATATTGATGATAGCTTATCGGGAAAAGAATAGACAATTGTTGCATTTCAGTGATGAAAAATTAATTTACTCTTGAAGTAATCTGAGATACAATAGAAAAGTAAAGAGTTTAATATCACAATGAAAATGATGTTAACAATAACAATTATAAAATAATGTTTTTATTAGGAGTGAAAGCATAATTTTTTTTAATAATAGTGAAAGTCAAACTAAAACATTCAAATGCCGATTCTTATTTTCATAACTGTGCTTTTTTCATTATTGA
>AWOL01S0030409.1:0-19056 GCA_000715115.1 Nicotiana otophora
AGTTACAGAGTGGTACGCTCGGGCCGAGTATGGTACCGGATGCCGGCCACGTCCCTTCAGGTTCGGGGCGTGACACGTACGTTACATCAACCTCTCATCATAACTCATGCATGATTTACCAAAACATAATTAGATCTTGACTTTCATATTGAATACATTTAGCTCAATGGCTGATAAATGTTTTTCTCATGATGGTTAAATAGCTTTATAAATAGCTGTAAATACTGTGAACATAAATACATGATGAAACGCAAAAATAAAGTGCATGACCCAAAATGTACATGAAGCTTCTATGACAATAGATACCTAAGTACATAAAACCAACTAGACTTGAATGCTCACTAGAATTGTAGTGAGCTCACCATAATCTGCTGCGCATAAGATTCCTATCAAAGATCCATATCATTCTGTTGAAGTATACTTGCATCCATTAAAAGATGCAGCGCCCCTGGTAAAAGGGACGTGAGTACATGTGGAATAGTACTCACATGTAAGGCAAACAGAAAACATATGGAATCATGGTAATTCAATAAGAGGCATATGAAGTACATCAAAAATTACGAAGCATCCCGTAGATTAACATTTTCAAGTCTCGTTATGCTTACATCATTTTAAACATCTTTTAGGATTAACTTAGCCATATGAACTATATGTGGAATATATAATATAAAGTAATTAAAACAACATGTACAAACAAAGCCAATATAAATGGCACATAATGTCTGCGTTAACAATGCGTCTCACTAGACCGTCGATATCCCTCTCTTATCTTACCCTTATGCATTTAATAGACCGTCCTCAGTGTTCACATATCATATTATACATAGACCGTTCATAAGATTCTACACACAATACACCTATGCGTTTCATAGACCGTTCATAGGATTTCATACACAATACACCTATGTGTTTCATAGACTATTCATAGGATTTATCTACACAATACACCTGTGTGTTTCATAGACCGTTCATAGGATGCACATATACCATACAATATGTCATGCCCCAAACTCGGGGAGCGCGATCGGTGCTCAACCGAGTGAACCCAGCCAAGCAAGCCTGTTAGATTTTCTTCTACCCAAACTCATCCATGAATAAAGAGGAGATGTACTCCATTAATCAAACGCTGAAAAGATTTCATTAACAACTCCCACTTCACTTCCATTAGCAACTTCATTTATAATTTCAAAAATATTACAAGTTTATAGCTATAATGAAAACAATGTTTTTCAAGTACCAATATTTCTAGTTAAATTCCACATATCAAACACCAACCACAACTTGTCTACGGAGCCTCTATGTACAATAGACGAGTATTATGGATATGTCTACAACAAGGCCCCGGCTATACCTTAAAACACAATGCCCAAGTCAAATGACATCAGGCCCGTAATAGAGTTGGGCTCACCAAAATCTGCTAAATAGAGAGTGACTGCTAACGAGGACCAAAGTTTCCCGCTAATGAATCACCTACATCCATTAAAGATGCAGCGCCCCCGACAAAAGGGACGTTAGTACATATGGAATAGTACTAGTATGTAAAGCTAACTGTCATCTTTCAAATTAGAATGTCAATGTAAGAAAGGGAAAACCATGGAAGCAACAATCAACAACCAATGATATTCAAATGCCAAGTTAAAACATAATAATTCCCAAAATAGGAAGATAACAATGTGAAGTGATAATCAATATATGATGATAATATTATTTTTGGTTGGGAGATCTTTATCACTGATATACCAATGTTCACAATATTAATGTTGACAATACCAATATTCACAATTCAAATACCATCGTACTTTTAGCACGGAGTCCAATCACGACCCGATCGGCTAGGCCATCTCATTAGAGACATCAACTACAGTCACAATTTCAATTAAAACTTCCAGCACAATCACCACCATGTGTGCGACATGGTGTCCTATCACGACCCGATCGGCTAGGACATCTCACCACAATGTCGTGTGGATCGACATCATCCATTTCTATCAATATAGGGGAATATAGGGGAATCTAGAACATTAATATCATCCAAATAAGGGGAATAATCACAATCCATTCTTACACCGACACGTATAGTTTCGGGGTTAGGTTATTTCAACTTACCCTTCCTTGGTGACTATCGATACTCCCAAAAATATTATTATTGTTTTTGCACAAAAATGTAACATATGTACAAATGTATTTACCTCACCATCTTTCACATTGTATGAATCGCCACTAGTATTTTCAACCAATAACAACAACAATATTTCCTTGGCTCTTTTGGCCATTCACAAAATTCTTTATTTAAGGCACGGTGGCCGTATTTTATATTCCACACTTTTATTTCTTCCCTCTCATTTTTCACCATCATAAATATCTACATATATAATATTCCGAAAATCACAATTTTAAGTTCATTAGAAATGAACAATTTAAGCACAATAGATTTCTTTCCGAGAAATGGAGTACAATAAGTGGCAATTGATGCGCAAGTTAAAATAATCAACAAGTAACACACCATTTATTTTGTAATACTTACCCAAAAAGGGCAAAACACAATTTCCACTCACGAATATGTAAGAACGCAAAACACATTGAAAATACTCACAAAACATATAATTTGTCAAAACATCCACATATGGGCATGACTTGAGTTCATAAGCTTTTAGGTAATTTTATTTTCGAAGTCAATTTTGGAATAGTTGAATCAAAGCTCGTTTCATAATCTTTCTCACATCATGTTATTTCATATGAACCATTGGCCAATAGTATAACTTTCACTCTTGGCACGTTGGCCTTACTTTATATCCCAATTCAATTATTTCACTTCCAACCATATTTATAGATGATCAACAATAAGACATTTCTAATCAAGACTTTAGGTACACATATGAGCAATTAAGAGTCTTAAGCATATTGAGATTTTCTCACACAATTTGGGATCATAGCCTTCATTTGAAACATGACTCAAAGACATAGCATTTTAATACACATATCATTCTTGAACACATTCCCAAAGGATAACATAATGTGATAAGAATGTTCGTAACACGTTTTGAATACATAATTCTTGACACTTTGCTTATTCGGGACAATCAAATTTATTGGGAACATCTCGAAACGTAGAATAAGGAACTTGAGACAAGCATACTTGAAACTTACGGGAACATCATGGAATTCAATGCTAAGATAGTAGTTTAGCCAACGTAACTGAAATTTGCCCCTTAATGATAATACAGTGATCCACTACAATGAGAAACTTCAATCTATAATAACAACATCCAATAGGAACAACATTAGTAACAAATTCCATAGTTTAGGCCATTTAGGAATTTTATCAAAAACTTTCAAGCTTCTATATCATGCCACTTCACGGGCAACTACAATACAAGGAACAAAGTGAGTTGCTCATTGAGGCATGCTCTAGGTGGACATTAAAGTCATATTGATATGGCAAACAAAAAGATCTTCTGATGACAAATTTGTGAAAATTTAAAATGTCCTACAAACTTTATGCAGTGAAGTGACCCCTTTCAATTTATAGGTACACATATATTAGGTGTTGAGATATTCTCTCATGTTACTAGACAGTGAAAATGATTCATGATAATATTCACAAAGGCTAATTGTTCCCCCCATAGTAGCCACATACACCAGAGAGAGTGGCTCAAGAAGGATCTCCAGGCTAGGCCGCTATACATTAGATTTGATACCATATAGGTAAACTTTATGACTGTGCATGCATAAGCACAAGTGAGAAGATGTTATCCATTTGAATAAAAAGCTTCTGTAAGAGAATCATCAGGTATAGTTTCTTGTAGATAATTTAGGAAAGCAAGTGGGAAGTATTAATCCTAGAGTTATAACTCAATCCAAAGAAATAATTATAGAGCTCAGTTCCACCAAAGATTGTAAGTAAGAGAATTTGTGATAGAGTGGCTTCACGAATAATGTGTCTCATTCAGAATTTAAGTACATGCATTATTTTGTGATTCAACATTTTGGTTAAGACCATATTTGTGTGAGCCCCTTCAATAAGGAAGTACATATACAACAAGGAAAATAATGCGGCGTTGACAATAAGGTAGCAAGGAGTGACTCACTTTATGATTTTATATTGATATGGAAATACCTAAATTGATGCCCCTCGACTCCACATCCATAACATGCATTGGTACCATAGTGACATACCCCCGAAGGATATCTCTTACACTTCACGCAATGTGGATGAGGTCCACTAAACTGACTCGCCCCACTGACCTGATATTTACCCTTTTTGTATACATCAAAAACATTCCCCTTATCCTTCCTCTAAGCCTTCATGGCGGGAGTAACAAGCTCTATACCGGTTTGTTATGTGAGCCATTGGAATTTTCCAAGCTTGCCACCCCTAACACATTCTTGAGCATATTCACAACACGACGCAAATTGTTCCTGCCCACATATCGGGCAGACCGGGATGCGTGTAACCAACCTAAGGGCTTTTGTTCTTCTTGTGCCCCCTCTTTCAACAACCATAATATATTTCAAGAATCATCCAACATACACCCGAGTGGCTCTTCTATCATATCAATTCCGGCTTATTGATTCCAATAATCCACTTTCATTTCTAAGGTGCTCTCACCAGATATTTCGGTGGCGCGGTAAATTAATAGGAACAAGGACACATCCCTTAGCAACTGGTTCATTCAATACCTCATCGCTGCCTCAAACCCGTGGGTTACTCATATGGAAAATGAGTTATGACGATGAAATTAACTTCCTATCTTGAGCTCTATCGCACGATATGGAGTATCAAAGAAGTGTGAAATTCCTAAATGTCCAAGTAGACTCCTCATTACAGATGTGGTTGACAACACACATATAAGAAAGACATCCTAGGACACTTTAAAATCTTAGGCTCTGATATCAAGTTTATCACGCCCCGAACTCGGGGAGCGCGAACGGCGCTCAACCGAATGAACCCGGCCAAGCAAGCCTATTAGATTTTCTTCTACCTAAACTCATCCATGAATAGAGAGGAGATGTACTCCATTAATCAAACACTAAAAAGATTTCAGTAACAACTCCCATTTCATTTCCATTAGCAGCTTCATTTATAATTTCAAAAATATTACAAGTTTATAGATATAATGAAAAATATGTTTGCCAAGTACCAACAGTTATAATTTAATTGCAGACATCAAACACCACCCACAACATGTCTATGGAGCCTCTAAGTACAACAGAAGAGTAATATAGAAATGTTGGCAACAAGGCCCCGGCTATACCTTAAAACACAATGTAGAACTCAAATGACATCAGGACCGAAATAGAGTACGGCTCGCCAAAGTTTGTTGAAAAGAGAGTGACTCCTAACGAGGACCAAAGCTGCCAGGTGATGAACACCTGCATCCATTAAAGATGCAGCACCCCCAAAACAAGGGACGTTAGTACATATGGAATAGTACTAGTATGTAAAGCTAATTGTCCTCTTTCAAATTAGAATGTCAATTTAAGAAAGGGAAAACCATGGAAACAAGAATCAACAACAAATGATATTCAAATTCCAAGTTAAAACATAATAATTCCCAAAATATGAAGATAATACTATGAAGTGATAATCAAAATGTGATGATTATATTATTTTTGGTTGGGAGATCTTTAGCACAAATATACAACTGTTCACAATACCAATGTTCACAATACCAATGTTTACAATACCAATGGTCACAATATCAATATTCACAATACCAATATTAACAGTACCAATACCACTGTACTTTTAGCACAGAGTCTGATCATGACCTGATCGGCTAGGCCATCTCATTAGAGACATCAACCACAATCACTCTCAATACTAATAACACCGTACTTTTGGCACGGAGTCCAATCATGACCCGATCGGCTAGGCTATCTCATTAGAGACATCAACCGCAATCACAATTTCAATTACAATTTCTAGCACAATCACCACCATGTGTGCGGCATGGTGTGCGATCACGACCCGATCGGCTAGGCTATCTCATTAGAGACATCAACCGCAATCACAATTTCAATTACAATTTCTAGCACAATCACCACCATGTGTGCGGCATGGTGTGCGATCACGACCCGATCGGCTAGGCTATCTCATTAGAGACATCAACCGCAATCACAATTTCAATTACAATTTCTAGCACAATCACCACCATGTGTGCGGCATGGTGTGCGATCACGACCCGATCGGCTAGGCCATCTCTCGAAAATATCGTGTGGATCGACATCGTCCTTTTCTATCAATCATATCATCACAATTAAGGAGAATAATGTTATCACATCAATATCGTCCCAAATAAGGAGAATAATCACAATCCATTCCTACACCGGCATGTGCAGTTTCGGGGTTAGGTAATTTCAACCTACCCTTCCTTAGTGACTATCGATAATCCCAAAAATATTATTATTGTTTTTGAACACAAAGGTAACATAGGTAAAAATATATTTACCTCACCATCTCTCACATTGTATGAATCTCCACTAGTACTTTTAACCAATAACAACAACAATATTTCCTTGACTCTTTTGGCCATCACAACATTCTTTATTCAAGGAACGATGGCCGTATTTGATATTCCACACTTTCATTTCTTCCCTCTCATGTATCATCATCATAAACATCAATATATATAATATTTCGGAAATCACAACTTTAAGTTCATTAGAAATGAACAATTTAAGCACAATAGATTTCATTCCGATAAATGGAGTAAAATAATTGACAATTGATGCGCAAGTTAAAATCATCAACAAGTAACACACCATTTATTCTTGAAATACATTTCCCCAAAAAGTTCAATACACAATTTCCACTCATGAATATGTAATAATGCAAAACACATTGAAAATACTCACAAAGCATAGAATTTGTTAAAACAGGCACATATGGGCATGAATTGAGTTCAAACGCTTTTAGGCAATTCCATTTTCGAAGTCAATTTTGGAATAGTTGAATCAAAGCTCATTTCATAATCTTTCTCACATCATCTTATGTCATTGGAACCATTGGCCACAAGTATAACTTTCACTCTTGGCACGCTGGCCATACTTTATATCCCCAATTCACTTATTTCAGTTCCAACCATCTTTATACATTATCAACAATAAGACATTTCCATTCAAGACTTTAGGTACACATATGAGCAATTAAGAGACTTAAGCATATTGATATTTTCTCACATAATCTGACATCATTGCCTTCATTTCAAACATGACTCATAGACATAGCATTTTAATACACATATCATTCTTGAACACATTTCCAAAGGATAACATAACGTGATAGGAACGTTGGTAACACGTTTTGAATACATAATTCTCGACACTATGCTTATTTAGGACAATCAAAATTATTGGCAATATCTCGGAACGTAGAATAAGAAACTTGAGACAACCATATATGAAACTTACTGGAACATCGTGGAATTCAGTTCTAAGAGAGTAGTTTAGCCAACATACCTGAAATTCACCCCTTAATGATACTACAGTGATCCACTACACTAAGAAACTTCAATATACAATAACAACATCCAATGGGAATAACATTAGTAACAAATTCCATAGTTTAGGCCATTTAGGCATTTTATCAAACACCTAGTACGCATGAATCTATACATCTCTTAACCATAGAATTAGTTCATCCAACTACTACCATTTGCCAACAATTTATCCCACCATCATTCTTAACCAATTCATAACTTCCAACATCACATATATGACCATCCATCCACACCCAACCAACAAAATCCCATCAAATTATCATATTTCAATCTCTACAATGGTTATGTATTTAAACTGGGAACTTATGGCTTCCAATCATCATACCATAATTTCTAGAACTTAATTCGCACTCATGTTTCCATAATATATCAATACATGTAAGTCTAAAGGTGTAGGATTACCTTCTGGATGAAATCGTGCAAAACCCTCCTTTAAGTTCTTGAAGATATAAGTATTTTATGTGTAGATTTTCATCAATACTAGTGTAGAAATTATGGAATTTCGCACCAAGATAATAGGAATTGCCTACCTTGAAGAAGAGGGGAGTTGGTGGTCCTGAGAGAGTGGAGAAGAGCTCCAAAATTCGTCCAAGTGAAGTGGGGAAAATGAACCACGAAATCTGGGTTTCGGATGCTGTCCGGGATGCTATGGCAGCACTTCACTGCCAGCCCTTCTTTTGGATGCGGCCTCGCATCCGTAGTTCACTCCTCTTCCATTCTTTGGTTTTTTGGCCATAACGTTTTGCAGGAATGTCCAAATGGCGAATGGTTTGAATAGTTACAAACTAGACTCAGAAGGCTGTAATTGGATAGATATATCATAACCTAATTCTTTATATTGAGGGATTTCTATTCGTTTGAAGTCGGGTCTTGTGCTAATTGAGACATCCTTTCCACTTAATATTTCCAACTTTTTCCACACAAATTCTTACCATTCACAAAACTCCTTATTATGTTTCAACACACCTGAAACATATATCTTCATTTCAAAATGATGTGGTTCTATCCCATAGGTATCCTTTAATACTCGAATACGTTATCCTCAAATACTGCCAGCGCACTTTAAAATCTTAAATCATTATAAAATTTTTAACGGGGCCTTACACAATACACCTGTGCATTTCATTGATCGTTCACAATATTTATATACACAATACACTTGTGCGTTTCATAGACCGTTCACAGGATTCACATACACCATACAATACACCTGTGCATTTCATAGACCGTTCACAGTGTTGATTCATATTATATTATACACGTATACGTTTCGTAGCCCGTCCATAGGGATCACATATTATACACATATGTGTTTCATAGCCCGTCCATAGGGTTCACAACACATCATTATGCACATAACCATTTTTAAACTCAAAGCGACATGATTAACAATACATTAAGGTCGTAAGTTCCCGGATCATTGGAACACTTCATGATTATGCTCATCACGGAGAATCATAGATCATTACATTAGCACATTAATGGTGAATCAATAAGTCAATTTCAATGGCACATGAGCCCAATTCTTTTCTTAAGGTTCGTCATCATTAAGTATAGGACATCTCCCTTTCATCTCGTTATTCACTCACTTGACATCTTAAGGTCATTATCTAAGTTCATGTTTCTTGATGACTTGACATCGAAGTCATTTACATACATTATTTCAGAAGAATACAAATATAGTTGAAACCATTGGGATGTACAACACCTCATAAATTTCATTCAGGAAAACGACTATATTTCAAGTTCATACTATCACTTCATTAGTACTTTCAACTATTTACAACATAATTATTTCATTGGATCCCTTTTTCCATATATATTATTCTTCATTCATGGCACGATGGTCGTATCTCACATTCCATACTTTTATTTCATTACTTACAAGGCTCATCATTATAAACATCAACATAGAGAATATTCTTGAAGTACCTTTCCCCCAAAGGGCAATACACAATTTCAAGTCATAAATATGTAAAGGCTTAAAACACATTGGAAATACCTACCAAGCATAGCATTAGTTAGAACAACCACATTTGGACATGACTTGAATACATAAGCCTTTGGGTAATTCTATTTTCGGAGTCAATTTGGAATAGTTGAATCAAGGCTCATTTCATAATATTTCACACACCATTTCATTTCGTTGGCGCTATTGGCCACAAGTATAACTTTCATTCTTGGCACAGTGTTCACACTTTATATCCCCAACTAAATACTTCATACTTTATATCCTCAACTCTCTACTTCACACTTTATATCCCCAACTCACTACTTTACACTTTATATCCCCAACTCACTACTTTCACATTCAAGCATCTATATAGATTACCGACAATAAGGAATCCCTAATCACGACTTTTAGCACGACCTTTGGCGCTATTGGCCACAAGTCTTATGCACATTGAGACTTCTTACACTATTTGTCGTAATAGCCTTCACTTGAAACACTACTTGGAGTCATAACATTTTTATACCGAACTCATGCTTTGAACACATTCCCGAAGGATAACATCATATGATAAGGGAATCCGGAACACATTTTGAACATATGCCTTTCAACACAAAGCTTATTCTGAATAGTTGATTTATAAAGAATAACTCGGGACTTACAACAACATCATGGAATTCAAATCTAGGAATGATATCCTTGAGCTTTCCATAAATTACTACAACATTCCGGAAATTCTAGCAATCCCAATCTATTTTGAGACATAACAAAATTGAACACAAATTAGGAAGATATTCATGGTTTCAGCTCATTTGAGCACTTTATCAAACAATAGGTTTGCAAATTTGGCTACAATGTTCTTCTACAAGATTTCTTTCATTCCGCAATCCAATCTTTACTTATTTGAGCTCACTAATCTTCCTACAAACCTTATTGGTACAACCATATATAAATAATACTCTTACACCCAAGAATCATACTCTCAATCATCCAACTTATACCCCAAACTCGAAATTGGAGACTAGGGGTTTGAATCTTACCTTTTGAGTTAAGATCTTTTGAGATTTCCTTGTTAATCTTCAAATATTTGAAAAAGAATCGAAAGACAATTTGTTGAAGTTCACTCTCCCACTCTATGGCACTCTCTCACTCCCAAAATATCAGGTTTTAGCTAAATAATGACTTAACCCCTTTCTCTACACGGCCTTGGGGGTTATTTAATGGGCCCCTACGTACGCGGACGTGCACACAAGGCAGAAACTCCAAAATATGTGCGGCCGTGCATCTGCGCGCATATGACATATGTCCAGTAAAATAGCCATAACTGTTTGTAGAAATATCCAAATGATGAACGGTTTGATGCGTTAGAAACCAGACTAAAAGGGCTTTTATTTTATAGGTAGATCACCTCCTGAGTCATTATAGTTTGGTAGCAAAATGAGTTTGAAGTAGTATGTTGTACGAATTGAGACATCCTTTCAACTTAATGAATCCAACTTGTTCCACACAAGTTCTTGCCATTCACAGAACTCTTTAGTATGTTCCAGAAAACCTTAAACATACATTTTCATTTCAAAATGATATGGTTCTATCCCATGGGTCTCCGTTAATACTCGAATACGTTATTCCCGACTACCTTTGGATCACTTTAAAATCTTAAATCATTAGGAGATTTTTAATGGGGCTTAAAATAACTATACTTGTAGAAAGGCATGAAGAGGGACATCCCCAAGTACATCACTCAGTGTCCAAATTGTCAGCAAGTCAAGGCTAAATATCAGAAAATGGGAGATTTGCTGTAGAATATGGAAATTGCGACGTGGAAATGGGAAGTGATCAATATCGATTTTATTACCGGATTACCACAATAATGGTGAAAGGTTAATTATATATAGATTATCGTGGATTTAGCACCAAGTGGGGTCACTTTAAGCTAGTTCAGACTACCTTCTCATCGGAAGATTATGCTAAGATATATATTAAGGAGATAGATCCACTCAATGGGGTTCCGATTTCCATCATATAAGACAGAGGTGCCTAGTTACAGCCAACTTGTGGATATCATTCCAAAAAGGATTGAGAATAAAGATCAACCTTAGCAAAACCTTTCTTCCACAAGCCGATGGCCAGGCCAAGTGCATTATTCAAATAATCGAGGGCATGCTAAGGGCGTGTGTCCTGGACTTCAAGGGATATTGGGAGGAGCATATACCACTCATTGAATTTGCTAACAACAACTACTACCATAGTAGTATAATATGGCACCATATAAGGCCCCATATGGGCGAAAGTGCATATCTTCTATTAGCTGGTTCGAAGTGGGTGAAACAAAGTTGGTGGGACAAGAGATGGTATAGTAGGCAGTAGAGAAGGTGAAGCTAATTCGAAAACGATAGTTGGCCGCCCAAAGGAGGCAAAAATCTTACTCGGATTACCGGCAATGAGAATTAGAGTTTGCTATAGGGGACTGGGTGTTCTTTAAGGTGTCACCTATGAAAGGCGTGATGAGATTTGGCAAAAAGAGCAAACTCAGCCCTTGGTATATCGGACAATATGAAATCATGCAGACTATAGGTCATGTGGCTTATGAGCTTGAGTTGTCCTCGAAATTCGAAAATAGTGCATCAGTTATTTCACGTGTCTATACTCTATAATTGCTTGAATGATTTATCCCGTGTCACCCTTATTGGAGATATCCAATTTACAGAAGACCTATCTTACGACGAAGTTACGGTAGCCATCTGATATCGACAAGTCCGTAAGCTGCGAACCAGAGAATTGAATTCAGTTAAGGAACTTTCGAGGAACAAAAGTAAGTAGGAGATTACGCTGGAAGCTGAAGAGGACATGAAATCTAGGTACCCCCATCTATTCCCCACTATGGAAGGAAACAATGCAACTATCATCATGGTCCACGATTCAACATTCAAGTATGAATGTTTCGAAGGGGGGATGATGTTACACCCCACACTTAAATAAAGTATGGTAAGTGCAGATCCTAGCAATGCCAATCAGTAGGAGACACGTTCGAAGCAAGAAAGCGGTCGCACGTTTCATTTGGTCTGCACCATGTGTCTCACAGAGCGCAGCAACTGGAATGGGCAACCCGTTTTGCATATGGAAATGGCGTAAATTCATATGCTTGGTAACAATATTAAATGTGTAGTGAGGCTCTTTCTCTTTCATTCCATAATTATCATCAGAACAAGTCCTCTCAAAATACTCTCAATGCTTCTTTAGAATTTCCTAGCTAATTAAGGGAAAGTAGAAGGTGAATATGGATTTAGCAAGATTTAACTCAAAGATCTTGGATTCATACTCGTGTCGATTATCATCTAGTGGAATCGATTCTGAAGATTCATTAGAGGCAAAGCTAACCACCATAGTGTATAATTAGATCTCTAACAAGGTATGTAGGGCAACCTTCTTTCTTGGCATGAAATAGTGTAAGTCTCTCCTTCTTTCTAATTGACTCTTGTACTGTAATGTTTAGTAGTTCTAAGTCCTCTCAATGATGATTATCCATGTTCCTGTACGATTTTGTTGGTAGCACATCGTTCACAAGTCTACATTATTTACAGTTGTTATCTTATGGTCGGAAAGTATGATTTATTCTTTTTGATACCCAATTTTGCCCTCATCATTTATAGATATCATTTTTGCATCATCACCAATTGACATGAGCTGTATAAGTATTTTCTATAATTTTTCATAATTGTTTAAGGCTTTAAATTACCCTTCCAAATTATTTTGTTATGACTTAATAATATCTTTACTATTTATTAATAATTTTTATAAATTAGTTTAAACATGTTTTGCCTATTTCATTTGATATACCTATCCTAAGCCAATTTTTGGACCAACATACCAACCCATACCTCAAACAACCTTGGCTCAATCCCCCTCGGCCAAAACCAAACGACCCCTTTAATTATAACCCGGTCGAGACTCGTTCTACGACCCGCCCCGATTCTCCTCTAATCTTGGCCGTTGATCTTAAATGCTCAAATGATCAACAACCCAATTCCATTCCCCCATTTTAATTACCCTCGGTCCAAACCCTAATACCCATTCTTCTGAGATAGTCGCCCTCAAATCCTCTAAACCCTCATCTTCTCTCTTCTGAAGAACCCTAACCGCATCCCCCTTAAATCCCTCTCCTAATCCCATTGATATTGGGATTCCAGCATTATTTTCTTACCACATCTATGTTTCTCCACTACTGGTCACACGTTTATGGTATTAGATAGGTACTTGCCCAATTTTGGCAAGTCTCTAGATCAGACTTCAATCGACTTCAATCTTGGATATTTGGACAATATTTCATTCATATACATAAAGAAAGGCCTGATTCATTGTACCAGTTGGCCGATCTTAAGCACCGAACCCTAATTAGAGTTTGGAGTTTAATTTCTTCCGGTTACTTTACTGATTTCATGTGTATTTTTCTACTTTCCTTATTTATGTTTTCTTAATTTTTCTTCCTTGTCTACTCGTGTGATCTAACTACTGTATAAACCAACTTCCCCGCTTCCCCTTTAAGTCTGAATGACTACTGCAATGATTACCACGTAAAACTACTATTGCTCTCTCACTCTCACTTCTACTGTTCATTATTTTGAGACCTTGGTCGGCTGAAAGCCAAGGACATCAAAATTCAATTGTTGCCCTTTCTCGGTGCGAGCACTACTTGATGTTCCCTTGAAACCCTCGGGAACTTTGATGCACTGGGATTTTGGTGTTCTTTTGTTCTTTGATATTGATGATTGGAATATTACTGGGACTGCTTCTTTTTACTTGTTTGTTTGTTCATCTACAACTGGTAAGTGTCTTTTGCCCTAGAAATTTCATCCTCTTTCGTTTATATTCATGATATGTACAATTGTGCCACTTACACATTTGTGAACCAATATGCTACTATATTACCCTACTATTTCATGGCTATGAACTTGCCTAATTTCTACCTTCGATGTATGCATATGGTATGTGCTCAGCATGAATGACTCTCACAACCTCGAGCATGTCTAGCCTAGTGTGTTTTTATGTGTCTGAATGTTTATACATGTTGCTCGTCCTGAGATGATATCCCTACTTTATTCTGCATTCTCGTGATAGACTAACTCATGTGCTCTAGTTCCTATTGGATAATTCCTGTGTAACTTAATACTTTACTAAAGTCAGTTCTCAACTTTGTTAGCCTAAATGTATAATCCCTACTGTTCATTATTTTGAGACCTTGGCCGACTGAAAGTCAAGGCCATCGGAATTCGATTTTTTCCCTTTCTCGGTGCGAGCACTACTTGGTGTTCCCTTGAAACCCTTGGGAACTTTGATGCACTGGATTTTGGGGTTCTGTTGTTCTTTGCTATTGATGATTTGAATATTAATCGGACTGCTTCTTTTTACTTGTTTGTTTGTTCATCTACAACTGGTAAGTGTCTTTTACCCTAGAAATTTCATCCTCTTTGGTTTATATTCATGATATGTACAATTGTGCCACTTACACATTTGTGAACCAATATACTACTATATTACTCTACTATTTCATGGCTATGAACTTGCCTAATTTCTAACTTTGATGTATGCATATGGTATGTGCTCAGCATGAATGACTCTCACAACCTCGAGCATGTCTAGCCTAGTGTGTTTTTATGTGTCTGAATGTTTATACATGTTGCTCGTCCTGAGATGATATCCCTACTTTATTCTGCATTCTCGTGATTGACTAATTCATGTGCTCTAGCTCATGTTGGATAATTCCTGTGTAACTTAAATCAGTACTAAAGTCAGTTCTCAACTATGTTAGCCAAAATGTGTTACCCGGCTAATTGTAACTTTAATACGTGTTCCATGCCTAGTTTAATGCTATGTTTTCTAGTCCCACCTATGGATTCAAGGTAAACAATGCAATATCGAGCCTTTTCTCCTATGTAAGGTCTAATAATCCAGTTCTTGAGGTATCCTTTCCTACTATGAGTTTTGGTGTTGTTTAAGCTTTTGTATTGTAACTGGTATTTTGCATGCTGGAGTTTCTTCAGACTCAATTAATGTTTGTTTGTAGACCATGTCCACCAACCTGTTTGGTTATCCCATTTTTATTATGTTCTAGTTCTAGACATCTTCATGTGAGGAATGTACTCTATTAGTTTCCTGTCTATGATTCTACTGAACTCTCATGTCTGAAGTTTTTTATGCTAATTCTTGACTATGCTTTGCTTTGAAACTTTACTTGAAGTAGTTTGTTATCCTATGATGGTCAGTCCTGTCACTTTAGCTTTTGAAACATTCAAGCATGAACCTGACTTCTGTATGCCGTATGAACTTGTCAATATGCTTTAGAGAGAACTGATGTTAGTTGTGGCTTTGAGAATTCAGTGTGTAGACTTCAAAAGTAGTTTAATTAATCCCATGTATAGTTTGTTACTCCCGTGGTTAAGCTTTGTATTGTTGGGTAAGTTAGTCCCCCCTTTCAGGCCTGCTATGGGTCCGCGTCTAAGTTTGAGTCATGCGACTGATACACACTGATTATTTAGGGTGTACCTAGGTCTAGGTTTGCTATTTGTGCGAAAAATGAGCTTATTTAAGGCCTCGACGTTGATGGGTTATTCTCCCATGGGCCTACTCTGTTTATTGGGCCTGTATTCGTTTTAGTTGTAATATTTGACCATGTATTCTTTATTTTGGGCCTATAATGATTTCTAAACATACAATTGGGGAGTTAGTGAAACTTGGGAAATGAGTATATTCTTGCATAAAAGGGTAGAAAACATGCATATAGGGTCTAAGTGTTTTATTTGATATCTTGCTCAACATGTCCTATTCTTGTACACTGTTAGAAAACATGCCCATAAGAATCGAAGTGCTTCACTTGTTCACATGCTCCACTTTTATACGGTATTAGATAGTATCATGTAGGATTCAAACATCGCTGGTTATTTGCTCAATTTGCTCTGATGCTATGTGTTAGATATCATGCCTATCGGATACAACAACATATGTTTTACTAACTCTCATCTAGATACCATGTTTATAGGGATTCAACTAATTAATCAATCAATCGCTTCTATTTCTTTTAGCACACTGCTCATCTAGATATCATGACTCTATGACCTTAATTAACTAAGCAATTACTTTGTTTCTTCATTGTATTGATACAATTAGATGGCATGCCTATAGGGATAAAGTATCATAAAATCAATTTCAATTATCAACCGTTAGAAATCTTGCATATAAGATATTTTTACTCGTCTTAGAAAGCACGCCTATAAATCAACGTCGATAATCTTGGGCTTTCGAACAGTCTTATTACCTCGCTGCACAATATAGATGCCATCCCTATATGTAAGTAATACTTTTAATCTGCAAATTCGTTAGCCTAAAACTGCAATGCTACAAGTACAATGCTAGAAATAAGAATCACTTAGAAACCATGCATATATGACCTAACGGCTATAATGTTTCTTAATCCTGCAATTGTTTACTACCTAATCTGCCCACATGCATTTGTTGTTTATGTATGAAGGCTAACTTGAGCCCTTCATGTTCTTTATGTGAAGTCCAATATGTTTGGAATGTACACATGTTTTATCATTTTTGAGCATCCTAGGTAGAGTCTAGAACCACCCAAATAGTAGGTCCAAAGACTCCTGGACCATAGGCGTGGGACGGGTAGTGCACGCATAGGACACGACCTAGAATTGAATTAAAGCACCTTTAAATGAACAACTTTAACTTAGTAATCGGGTAGCAAGAGATGATAGTCGGTGCCCGCTGAATAATATGAGCAACCCCTACCTCAAGGGAGAGTTACGAAGTATTACTTATGTTTCTCTGGGTGATCCTTTAGGCTAAAAACTTGGGACACCCTTCTTCATATGTTTATTTTTCACACATAGTCATTAAATATAGAATAATTAAGTTGTATCTTGCAACCTCGAAAGACTTGTACTGATTATTTATATAATCTAAATTATTGCCCGATTTTCTTTGCATGTGTTCATAATAAAACCTTTAAATTTCTTGTCTTCCCCTCACTTATATGATCACTTAGGACTATTGTAATCCAAAAATCCCACATAGTTTATACTTCTATTGGGACCCAAATTTGTGGACCTCGAAGAGTGCCTAACACCTTCTCTTTGAGGTAATTTGGTCCATGACATGATCTTTGGTGACGTAGACTAGTTAAACATAGTTATTTGCATAGGTGGCCTAACGCACCCCAAAATCGTTAGGTTTCGACTCTTCTCTTTCAATACCCCCATTTAAAAGAGTTGTCATATGTCGAAACCTGCTTTCGAGAGAAAAATGGGCACGACAGCATGGCAGCTTTACTAGGGATTTAAACATAGGCTAGTACCATAACGAAGTTGATTTATATGGATTATTTGATGACATGTACATTCTTTTCCTTATTTGTTTAAATTGCTATGACATATTCCCTCCCCTTATTACCATTTATTTGCTATTACATGAACATAATTCCCTCTGTTGCTTTCATCTTGCTTAAGACTGCTACATCATGTCTCTCCTATCCCTATCTCCTTATTTGCTTCATTTATTTACGTTCTCACATGTTTTCATGAGTTAAACTTACTTTTCTCTTCTGTCTTTCCCTTTTTCTTTTTTCTCCAGTTTATATTGGTTATTGTTTTTACGCATTTTCATCATGTAAATATTTGGCAACGTGTTACTATTTTTGCATAAATTATGCTCACACATCATACTCCACTCGTGCTTATTATCAACATAGTGGCGCTTGATGAGTGTCCGCGATTTCCTAAAATACACCCTTTTAAACTAGAAAGGCTTATTTGTACTAGACTAGTCGATCAGCGGTGTAGTCGACGGTCCCATACCTTTCCCTCTCGAGTTGTTCACTTGAGAGTACCAGTATAGACCTTTCTAGAAACCACACTCTTATTTGAAATGTACATGCATCATGCTAAACCTAGTACGGATTGAGATGTCATTGACGCATCAACCCGCTTAGATGAACCTTCTCCAAAGTCAAACGAGATTTCCATAATCCCAAAGGACACCATCATATTATGTGCATTACTTGGAGAAAACATGTCAACATGCTGATCATTATTGTGTAAATAGTTGAATCTGGAGGGGAAAGGGCTAACTTTTATTTGTTTGCAAAAAATGAAGCCTGGTGGAATAAACTTGCACCCTGTGACAACAATCATGTGAGGAGCGTATTGGGTAACCTGACATCTTTGCTGAACATTCAACCAATCAGGGAACCGATCGAGGCTATTACCATGTTCTGGGGTGAGGAGAGAGTCATTTTCCGATTTAGCAATATCAAAATGACTCCTCTCCTGGAAGAAATAAAGGGTTTTGCCAAGTTACCATGGGATAGTCCAGGACTATTGGTGCTAGAAAATTGCACTCCACGCGGTTTTCTAAAAATGTTGGGTTTTAACAAAAATGATAAACTGGTATTCTTCAAGAAATCGTACATCCCCTTTGAATTTCTCTATGAGCGTTATGGGCATAGAAAATCATATTGCCGTCATCATTATGAGCTATCCATTACCTGTTTGGGATGGGTGCACCGCGGTGCTTATGCTTTCATGGTCTATTTCTTGGGTT
>AWOL01S0030413.1:7596-27459 GCA_000715115.1 Nicotiana otophora
ATATATATAATGCTAAATGTCAAATAACAATTATGACACATAAGTCAAATAAGCATGTAACAATGTAACAATTAAAGCATGAATTCAAGGCATATATTAAGCAATGAAGATAAGAGAAACAATTAATATAACAATTAAGTCATGAAATAAAGCAATTTATGAAATACGGATAAACAAGGAAACAAGCAATTTGACGACGTATAAGTACTTGTTACCTCGCCTATACGTCATTACACATGAAATTCACATGTCACATAGTTCAAGGGTTCTATTCCCTCTAGTCAAGGTTAACCACAACACTTACCTTGCTTCACAATTCAAGTGATCACTCGACCACAACCTTTCCTTTCAAATTAGTCTCCAATCCAATCAAACCCAACTCAAACTCGTGAAATTTCTCTCTGAAATCGCCCAAAACTGAGATCTAAAACACTAAAAATGAACAAAAATGTCGGACTCCGGACTTATACATTCTGTCCAGGTAAGTCGCATGTGTGAAATGCGACTTGTCTGCAAAGAACTGTAGTACCAGCCTTTAGTAAATCGATCGTAACTTTCTGTACAAATGTCCAAATGATAAATGGTTTACGTTTCCGGAAACTAGACACAAAGGGATACAACTTTCATGTTTTTATAATATCCAAATTCCTTATATATTGCGAGATATAAGCCTCCAAAATCAACCTTGTGCAACAACAATTTCTCGTGATGCACACTGCTAGGCAAAAATAACTACAGTACCTGTCTTTAGTAAATCGATCATAACTTTCTGTACAAATGTCCAAATGATGAATGGTTTATCTTTCTGAAAACTAAACTCAAAAAGCTACAACTGTTATTATTTCTCCAAGTTCCTTACATATTGCGAGATATAAGGTTCCAAAGTCAGCCCCGTGCAGCGGAAATTTCTCGCGATGCACACTGCTGTAGCAAAAAACCAGCAATTAAAAATGGCCTAGAAATGGTTCGAAACCCTCTCGATCCCCTCGGGATCCCATCCGAACATACCACCAAGTTTCAAAACATATTACGGACCTACTCGAGGTCTCAAATTACACATAACAATGGTGAAACTACAAATCGCGTGTCGATTCAGGCATATGAGTTTATGAAATTTTTAATTCTATAACTCGTGCTGGAACATGTCAAATCAATACGAAATGAACTCAAATTTTGCGTACAAGTCTCAAATGACATAAAGAAGTGACTGAAAGTTTTGTAACCACAATCCAAACCCGATATTATCAAGTCAACTCTCGGTCAAACTTATAAATATTTCAAAACTTCAACTTTCCAATTTTTCGACACAATGTGACGTATTATCCTACGGACCTCCAAATCTAAATCCGGACATACGCCTAAGTCCGAAATCACCATATGAAAGTATTGAAATTCTCAAAATACCAAACCTTTAATTGTTTCCAAAAACTAACGGAAAATATGCCTACGCACCTTAGAATAACTTCAAATTTTGTACACAAGTCATAAATATTGTTACGAAGCTGATCGATCTCTCAGAATCCAAATCGGGACCTGGTATCAACAAAAATCTAATTAAGGCCAAATTTAGGAATTCTTTAGACCTTTAGATTTCTAGTTTTCGTCAAATGGTGATAATGCTAGTTAGGGACTTTCGAATTAGATTCTGGGCATATGCCCAAGTCCCAAATCATGATGCGGACGCATCGAGACCGTCAGAACACCGATCCGGGTCTGTTTGCTCAAAATGTTGATCGAAGTCAACTCAAATGAGTTTTGAAGTACTATTTCACATTTTTATCATTTTGTTGCACGCAAGTCGAGGAATGTTGAATGGTGCTATTCGAGACCTCGAAGCACAGAATTGAATATTAAATTTAAAGATAACCCATCGGGTCATCGTAAAAGTATACAAATTATATACAATTGCGCGAAGATAGATCCTATCAACTAACTGTTAACTTATTTAAATACGTAACTAGTGCGAATCTGTAACGACCCAACCGGTCGTTTTGAGAGTAATAGCCCCTGTCACGACCCAAAATCCCACCACAGGTATCGCGATGGTACTTAGTCTCTAAGACTAAGTAAGTCGGTTATAATTACAATTCAAGCTAATTTTTTTAATTCAATACAGGTGTCAAAACCAACAACGAAAATATTCACAAACGACCTCCCAAGACTGGAAATACTGAGTCACGAACTCTAACTGAATATATGAAATGATCTCAAGGATCGAATACTCAATATTGTTTGATTAATAATTAACAGTACCATAAAATGAAAAGACTCTAAGGGACTGCGACGAACAAGCAGCTCTACCTTGAATCCTTGCGATCACACTCTAATTTTGCCCAAGTCTGATATCTCCAATACCTCGCTCTGCACAAAAATGTGCAGAAGTGTAGTATGAGTACACCATAGTCGGTACCCAGTAAGTATCAAGACTAACCTCAGTGGAGTAGTGACGAGGTACAGTCAAGACACTCACTAGTCTAATAGCCTGTACAATATAGCATACAAAAATAATAGGAAACAAATAACAATGATGGAAACACTAATCAACCAGTGATATACACAACAAGGCAACAAGAACACCATTAATATTACTCAACAAATAACTAATACAAGTACAACAAATTAATCAAGTCCTTCAAATAAAAATATTTCCCATATATGCTTTTCAAATAATAATCTTCAAGATATAATACTTTCCAATAAATATCTTTCAAAATATAATTCTTTCAAATAAATCTCTTTCAAATATAATTCTTTCAAATAAATCTTTTTCTAATATAATTCTTTCAAATAAATCTCTTTCTGATATAATTCTTTCAAATAAATCTCTTTCAAATATAATTCTTTCAAATAAATGCCTTTCAAATATACAACAACAACAACAACCCAGTAAAATCCCACTAATGGGGTCTGGGGTGGGTAGTGTGTACGCAGACCTTACCCCTACTAATGTCTTTCAAATATAATTCTTTCAAATAAATAGCACCATGTGACACCTCATTTAACCTTCATTGTGTGAGAAATATATTCAATATATCACATCAAATGGCACGGTAATACCTTCGTACCCTTGTTTCATTCTCACCCAATGTATATATGTAGATCAAATCAATTGGCACGACAATATCCTTCGTGCATTTATCTCTTTCTCACCATGCATACATATAACAATACCAACTAGGTGGGAGAAAAGTCAATAACAATAAAAGAAATAAAGTGGGAGGCACACAGTAAGGAACAACGACTACAACAAACCTAGGTGCACAATAACATCTCAAGATAAAGGCCTGAATATATACACAACGAAAAGATATCACAATATAATGTATGTCTCTTATCCTCGCCTTCACAGGAACACCCTTCGTGCCATGAACATATAATAATATTAAAATAATGGCACGGCATCACCCTTCGTGCTTTTACTCTCATTCTCACCTGATAATATAAATGAAATGGCACGACATTATCTTTCGTGCTTTTACACTCTCAATGGCACGGCATCACCCTTCGTGCTTTACACTCTCAATGGCACGGCATCACCCTTCGTGCTTTACACTCTCAATGGCACGGCACTTATCCTCAACTCACAAACTTCACCATAACACACGACGAGGCAATCTGAACTTCCGAACTTATCTAACAAGGATGAAAATTAAGTACCTCTCATAGGCCAATTATCCAATAAATTCACCTTCATTAGCTTTCACTGGAATGATAGACAAAGGATTTTCCAACCAACTTATTTGACATAGACACATGAAACACCGGGTACATGGAGGACCAACATCATGCTCATAGTTTGGCCCATTTCCTTCAGATTTCATAAGGCCTAATTTCCCATATTAACACACTGTGTTAGTCTCAACCGGCGATAGCAATTTCGTGTCTACACACACATTATACGTATGTCCATAATCACATCTCTGGTCATAATAACTGTTCATATTTAATTCCAGCATCCTCAATTAATCTTATATTAACCAAAATCTCATTTCAAATTTTTCACAACACTGACAGCAACACGTGAGGCATGAATACCTCATAATTATTTATCCGAATTAACGAGTCACATTTAACGCCACCTTGGCACTCATCTCATAGGCTAAAACTCAATATTTACAGCACGAATATGGCTAAATATGCACAGAGAATACATACAAAATTATCAAATAAGCCTAACCGGCATGACTCCCTATTAATACTATAGTACAAATTTAATTTCACAAAGGGAGAATTTAAACTCATAATGTTTTTCACCACAAGGACCTCATCCTTATATAACTTCCACCGCGACTTGTAACCCAGTTTAAATATTTCACATCATACAAAAATGCGAGAATCTCGTCCTCAACTCCGAATCACAAGTATTTTGCATATTGTGCCAACTGAGATTTTCCATTCCCTTTCTTTCTTCTTTCTAATAAATTCCGTAAACAATTTTCACGACACAAAATGAACCCCCATACAAATGGGGCATATAATTCATAAAATTTAATTCAATTATTCCGAAATCACATCGAAACCCACTGTAGAGAGTAATAGAAAGTTACCTTTAGACTCATAGTCCACAATAATATATAAAACAAAAAATGATACACACAGACTAACACCATAAAATCTCTCAACAGGGATAAACACGGGAGTGGAGTACAGATTCACTAATCCACCATATAAGGATCATGGAAGGAGTTCTCATCTCGATAATCGAAATCAAATAAAAATAATAATGATGCTCCTTTTATTGTAAATTAAATCATACATGTAACTACACCATCTGGTGTATCGGCCTCATCCAAATCATAGCAATTATATCAACGGGTCGGGCCTCCACCTCTTAGGCACCATCTACCCGCCTGTCCTCCACCCCTAACTGGCTATGTACCTGGAGTATTAACTGGAATAAAGCTTGTAGCCTGAGTGTTCTGATGCAATTCACCCCTCCCAAGTTTGGGACAATTTCTCTTGATGTGTCTAGTATCACCACACTCATAACAACCCCTCTGCAGGCGTGGATGCTCATACTGAGTCTCTGCTGGATAACTGGAATAACCACTGTAAGAACCCTGTGCTGGTGGTGCACTAAAAGTATTAACTGAAGCACTACGGGTATTCTGAATTGTGGATTGGGCTGATCGACTGCCCGAGCCTCCGCCATGATGAGTCATAGCTGCAGAATAGAGTCCACTAAATCCTTCAGAATTCCGAGACCTTTTGGCCTCCTTAAACTCTTTCTTCTCACTTCAAACACGTTCTAACATCTTGGCAATCTCTACTACTTGCTGAAATGGAATGTCAGTCTGTAACTCTCGATCCATACATATTTTTAAATCATAATCGATCCCTTCAATGAATCTGCGTACTCGCTCTCTAACCATAGGATCCAAGATAGGTACATGGTGGGATAACTCACTGAACCTAATAGCATACTCTGACACTGTCATAGTGCCCTGGCTCAACCGTTCAAACTCTGTGTGCCACGCATCCCGGAGAGTCTGGGGAGTAAACTCTTTCAAAAACATCTTCGAAAATTGAGCTCAAGTTGGTGGTGTTGCATCAGTTGGTCTGCCCTCTTCATAAGTCTGCCACCATCGATATGCTGCTCCTGACAACTGAAATGGAGTAAAGGTAACTCCGCTCACTTCCACAATACCCATGGTTCAGAGAATGTGATGACACTTTTCTAGAAATCCCTGAGCATCCTCAGTAAATGTGCCATTAAAAGTGGGTGGACTATACCTCTTAAATCTTTGTAGTCTCTTTTGTTCTTCTTTTGATGTCCCTGGCCTGAACTCAGGCTGAACCGGAATAATAGGTTCTACCGACACCACCCAGAACCTGACAAATGTAGACATGCTGCTCTGGAGTACGGGCGGTAGGAGTATGAGTTCCTCCCTCAATATGTGAAATATTTTGTGCAATGGAGATCAATCCTGCCTGAGTTAATGTACAAAACATGTTCAGGAACTGTGATAAAGTCTCCTGAAGTTTGGGGGTAACAATAGGTGCTTCCGGTACCTGTCTCCCAACTGGAGCTACTGGCGGCTCCTCAATTGTTACTCTAACAGGTGCTCTAGCTGCGACACGTGCCCTTCCTCGACTTCTACCTCGACCCCAGCCTCTTGCGGCTCTAGAAGTATGCGCAGGTGTTTGTTCAGCTAACCCGGTAGCACGTGTCATCACCATTTGTGAGAGAATAGAGATACAAGGGCTCAAATTCAAAAATCAACAAATTTCGCACGACGGGAATGAAAGAAGTGACAATTTCCTAACAGTTCTGTAGCCTCTCGAAGATAAGTACATACGTCTCCATACCAATCAGCAAGACTCTGCTAAACTCGTTCGTAACTCGTAGAACCTATGAACCTAGAGCTCTGATACCAACTTATTACGACCCAAAATCCCACCACAGGCGTCGTGATGACTGTCTCTAAGACTATGTAAGTCGATTATAATTACAATTCAAGCTAAAAAAAAATTTAATTCAATATAAGTGTCAAAACAAACAACGAAAATATTCACAAACGACCTCCCAAGACTGGTAATACTGAGTCACGAACTCTAACTGAATACATGAATGATCTCAAGGATCGAATACTCAATACTGTTTGATTAATAATTAACAGTACCAAAAAATGGAAAGACTCCAAGGGACTGCGACGACCAAGCAGCTCTACCTTGAATCCTTGCGATCACACTCTAACTTTGCCTGAGTCGGATATCTCCAATACCTGGCTCTGCACAAACATGTGCAGAAGTGTAGTATGAGTATACAATAGTCAGTACCTAGTAAGTATCAAGACTAACCTCAGTGGAGTAGTGATGAGGTACAATCAAGATACTCACTAGTCTAATAACCTGTGCAATATAGTATACAAAAATAATAAGAAACAAATAACAATGATGACAACACTAATCAACCAGTGATATATACAGCAGGGCAACAAGAACACCATTAATATTGCTCAACAAATAACGAATACAAGTACAACCAATTAATCAAGTCCTTCAAATATAATTATTTCCCATATATTCTTTTCAAATAATAATCTTCAAGATATAGTACTTTCCAATAAATATCTTTCAAATATAATTCTTTCAAATAAATCTCTTTCAAATATAATTCTTTCAAATTAATCTCTTTCAAATATAATTCTTTCAAATAAATCTCTTTCAAATATAATTCTTTCAAATAAATATCACCATGTGACACCTCATTTAACCTTCATTGTGTGAGAAATATATTCAATATATCACATCAAATGGCACAGTAATACCTTCGTGCACTTGTCTCATTCTCACCCAATGTATATATGTAGATCAAATCAATTGGCACGGCAACATCCTTCGTGCATTTATTTCTTTCTCACCATGCATACATATAACAATACCAACTAGGTGGGAGAAAAGTCAATAACAATAAAAAAAAAATAAAGTGGGAGACACAATAAGCAACAACGACTACAACTCACATAGAAAACCTAGGTGCACAATAACATCTCAAGATAAAGGCCTGAATAAATACACAACGAAAAGATATCACAATATAATGTATGTCTCTTATCCTCTCCTGCATAGGAACGCCCTTCGTGCTATGAACATATAATAATATAAAAATGATGGCACGGCATCACCCTTCATGCTTTTACTCTCATTCTCACCTGATAATATAAATGAAATGGCACGGCATCACCCTTCGTGCTTTTACACTCTCAATAGCATGGCATCACCCTTCGTGCTTTACACTCTCAATGGCACGCCAGCACCCTTAGTTCTTTACACTCTCAATGGCACGACATCACCCTTCGTGCTTTACACTCTCCATCACATGATAATATAAATCAAATGGCACGGCATCACCCTTCGTACTTTTACACTCTCAATGGCACGGCATCACCCTTCGTGCTTTTCACTCTCCGTCACATAATATTATAAATCAAATGGCACGGCATCACCTTCGTGATTTACACTCTTCCTTACCAAGCATATGTATATCATTAACAAGCAAGGTAGGAAGCATAAATAACATCAAGGAGAGTGTTTAAGCAACAACGTAATACAATAATTCATATCACAATTTGCCCAATGACCACAACCAATTCCAAAGATATAGCAAAATCAATATATTTCTCAACAAATAGCCCAAGGATGCGCATAGCGTATATAAAACCTCAAAACAACAACAGATATGGAAAAGTAACTCAACATAGGACGACGCCTTCTTAAATCCAAAATTTTGATAAATATATTAACGCCTCTTTTTAAGATTATTTAATAATTATTTGCGGATAAGAATTCCATAATGAATTTAATTCCAAGAAAATTATCAAATCAACCACACACGAAATTCACATAAAACTGCAAGTGACAAAAACACCAAATTATCATATAAAATACAAATTTGACAAACAAGGAATAGGGCATGACAATTCAAGGATTTACTAAGTTCCAATAATTTTTCCAATAATTTTTCCAATTTAATACATAAGGGCGTCTACAAATTTCAACCAATAATAATTGCACATATAAACCATGTACGTACTCGTCACCTCACGTACACGGCTTTCACATTACACAAATAGCACATACAACTCAATGCTTAAGGGGTAATTCCTCCACTCAAGGTTAGGCAACATACTTACCTCGATGAAACTAAACCGATACTTTAAATGATCTTCATGAGTGAAGCCACCTCCGGATGGCTCAAATATGAAGTTTGCCTCTTCATAATACTACGATTGTCCACCACACTAAACAAGTTTTAGTCTACAACAATGCAGCACAAATGCGCCAATATTAGCAAGATTTCTATACTTGAAGTTATTTAGACATTTTAGCAAACATCTAATGTGCATATTTTTCTACAACCTCCTTCAATGGAACTTCTTCACCTAACAATAACCTTCTACACAAATGATTGATCTCACAATCGTCTCTAGGTCATCCACAACTTCCCTTAGCACATGTATGTCCAACAATTCACTCCCAACCACAAATCTTATCAACTAATTCATTTTACAATCTCTAAAATACCAACACACCTAGGTTGGGAACTTATTGCTTCCAATCACCATCCCATTAGTGCTAACACGTATTTCATAAATAATTACCATAAATTAGTTAGAGGTAGTAGTCATACCTATTGTAGACCAAATCTTGAAAGACAACTTTTGGAGTGTTCTTGAGATTTTGAAGAAATCCTATGGAATACAATCAAAAACTTGTTGTAACTAGTGATTGAGAAGTGAAATCATCATAAAAACACACTTAAAAACTCACCTTAGGTGTGTATTGGAAGCCTTGGCCGGATGGGTGATGGAAAGAAAGCCCTAGTATTGAAGAAATGTCTTAGCCCCTCTCTCTACCCATCCTTGGGGTTATTTAATGGGTTCCTACGTGCACGGCCACACACCTGGGAAAGTCGCCGCGCACCTGAGGCAGAAAGTCTCAAATATGCACGGTCGCGCATCTTGGCGTGCATATGACACAAGTCTAGTGAAATGGCCATAACCTTTTGTATACTTATCCAAATGATGAACGGCTTGATGCGTTGGAAAATAGACTTAAAGGGATTTAATTTAATAGGTTATACACCATATAATATTTTATATCTTGAGAGTTATACTCGTTGGAAGTTAGATCTTGTGCGAACTCACTTTAAACTTTATTCCATCATAAAATTTTCAACTTGACTTAGTCTTAGGGCTCTTCTTAGACCATAAATCATTATTAATATACCTCATATATATTTTATCATGATCAACTCATATCATTCAAATTATCAGTCTTGTTCATACCTGAATTGATATAATTAGCACCCGTCAATCTTCTTAATGGTCTTAAAACACTTAGAATTTTTCCGGGGTGTTACAGCCCCGATCCCCTATTTACTATTTTTTCCATATCTTTTTCTATTTTTATGACTTTTCGAGAGGTTTTGTTCGTGTTTTCGGAGTGTTTTGGGACACTTAGTCCCTAAAACGGAAGCTTAAGTTATAGGATTTTGACAGTAGTTGGAACTGTATGAATATGACTCCGGAATGGAGTTTCGTATATTCTTTTAGCTCCGTTGAGTGATTTTAGACTTAGGAGCGTGTCTGGAATGTGAATTAGAGGTCTGTAGCTGATTTAGGCTTGAAATAGTGAAAGTCGATTTTTTGGGAAATTTGACCAGTAGTGAACTTTTTGATATTGGGGTCGGATTCCGATTCTAGAAGTTGGAGTAGGTCCGAAATGTCGAATATGACTTATGTGCAAAATTTGAGGTCAATCGGATGTGGTTTGATAGGTTTCAGTATCAGTTGTAGAAGTTTGAACCTTTGAAGTTCATTAGGCTTGAATCAATGTGTAATTCGTATTTTTAGTATTGTTTGATATGATTTAAAGGCTTGACTAAGTTAGTATGGTCTTTTAGGACTTGTTTGTATATTTGGTTGAGGTCCCGAGGGCCTCGAGTGAGTTTCAGATGGTTATCGGATTATTTTTGGACTTGGAAGCTTTTTTGGTGCTGGGCTAATTCTAGTGTAATCGCACATGCGCAAGGCTGCCCGCAAGTGCGAGCAATACGGTGCATAAGAGGATTTGGGTGGATTCGTCAGGGATCGCAAGTGCGTGGCAAAAAGGCTGTATCTGCGATGCCCGCAGATTCGCAAGGCTGACCGCATGCGCGAAGTGAGACCGCAGAAGCGGACAGGATTCCGCAGGTGCACACTCGCAGGTGCTCCCCCTTCATTGCAGGTGCACACTCGCAGGTGCGAAGGCAGAAGGGAGTAAGTGGCTTGCGCAGAAGTGCTCTTTTCGCCGCACAAGCGGACGCGCAGGTGCGGAAATTCCTGGGCAGAACCTACTTAAGCGAGACTACGAGATTTTTGGCCATTTTCATCATTTTGAGCTCGGACTTTGTAGGTTTTTGAGAGGGTTTTCGAAGAGATTACTGAGGTAAGCTTCTTGTATTCAGTTTTCTTCAATAATGATGTTTCTCCACTGATTTCCCACCTAGTTGGTGTGATTATTAAGTGAAATTTGGGGGTTTAAGGCTAGGGATTTGGAGAGTAAATTTCGGGGATTTGAAGGGGTATTTGGTGTCGCATTTTAGTAAATTTAATATGATTAGACTCGTGAGAGAATGGACGTTCATATTTTTGTGACTTTTATTCGATTTTGAGACGTTGGCCCACGTCGACCTTTTAGGACGAATATCGAAATTTTTGTTAAAGTCCTGATTTCATTAATTAGATTAGTCTATTATAGTTGTATTTATGATATATAATTGTTTTTGGCTAGATTTGGGTTATTCAGAGTCTGATAATCGAGGAAAGGACATTCTTACTGATTGACTGAGCTTGGTTCGAGGTAAGTGTCTTGCCTAACCTTGTGTAGGGTAAATCCCCTTAGGATCTGGTACTGTTGTGATATGTGAGCGTCGTGTACGTCAGGTGACGAGTGTGTACATGGTTTATTTGTTGTAAAACCCGATTTTCACTGAGTAGTGATCTGTTTTCATTTTAATTGAGTTATACCAGCATATGTAGTTATCCTGTTTAGTATAATATCCCATGTTTACGTGCTTTAACTGCTTATTTGAACTCTGTGCAGCATGCCTAATTGATTTCCTGCTTTTCCTTGATCTTTATCGGTCCTAACTGTAGAATTCTTGCTGTTAACTGTTGTATTTATCGGTTTGAGCTGTGCGTTTACTTTTGAGACTACGAGGCGGTACCTCGGGAGTTCTCCCTACATATTTACTTTTGAGACTACGAGGCGGTACCTCGGGAGTTCTCCCTACATATTTACTTTTGAGACTACAAGGCGGCACCTCGGGCGTTCTCCGTGCATATTTACTTTTGATACTACGAGGCGGTACCTCGGGAAAGCTTCTCGCATATTTACTTTTGGGACTACGAGACGGTATCTCGGGAGATCCCCTGTTGGATATTTACTTTTGGGACTACGAGACAGTATCTCGCGAGCGCCCCTGTTGTTATATCATTGTGTGGTGTTATTATTTCTTTGTGAATACTTTTTGTTATTTTTTCCGTTTTACTTCATTTTATTATATCATCTGTCTTATACTCTTATTATTATATCCCAGTAGCGCCCGGACCTGACCTCGTCACTACTCTACCGAGGTTAGGCTTGACACTTATTGGGTACCGTTGTGGTGTACTCATGCTACTCTTCTGCACATGTTTTGTGTGCAGACCTAGGTACTTCTTATTAGCCCCGCTACTAGCTGAGAGTGCTTGCTGCTGTATGGAGACTTCAAGGTACATCTGCCACATCCGCAGACCTCAGAGTCCTCCTCTATTCCCTCCTATGTCATTTACCTTCCGTATTTCTTTTATTAGACTTTGGTGTATAGAGATTCTAGTTTCCTTCTGAAGCTTGTGACTTATGATGTTTCGGGTTTCGGGTTTTGGGAATACTGTGTATTACTAGAGTGTTGGATATTTGTACATGTCGAGCGACATTGTTACCAGTTATTTAGTTATCTGTTGCAGTTAGTTGTTAGGTTTTACTTCAATTTTTTTATTTTCGCATTGTGTTAGGCTTACCTAGTTGTAGAGACTAGGTGTCGTCACGACGTCTTACGGAGGGAGAATTGAGTCATGACAAGTTGGTATCAGAGCTCTAAATTCATAGGTGTCGTGAGTCACAAGCAAGTTTAGTAGAGCCTTGTGGATCGTGACAAGTTTTGTTTTTCTCTTTCAATTGAATGTTGCCCCAAGTGTTACCTGAAAATTTCAAAATGTCCTGATTCCTGAACTCAATTTGGAGCACCTATCCAACTTGAAAGTTGTTGGTTCTCCTAAGCTTGGAGTTCTTTTTGATAACTATTTATGTCCCAATTTCAGGGAATGAAGCAGACAGTTAAATTAGAGATTGATGATCGTCATTCCTTTACCTCCTTACCTATTAGCAGTTTTCTCACTGCTGGAAGAAGGGATAGTGTTGTCTCCTTCTGAGCTAAGATCATATTACCATGATGAGCTCCATCGACTACCAACTGTCGGTCTTAGGTGCCTCACTTCTATTCGATGTCTAGAAATAGCCATCGAAGTTTCACATCAAAGGCTGTGTAAGTATTAATTGTGTTATCGATTCCATTATCAATTGGACAACCATCTCAGATATAAGGAAAAGTTTCTGCCTGCAGTTGAAGTTTCACATCAAAGGCTGTGTAAGTGTTAATTGTTATCGATTCCATTATCAATTGGACAACCATCTCAGATATAAGGAAAAGTTTCTGCCTGCAGTTGAAGTTTCGCATCAAATGCTGTGTAAGTGTTAATTGTTATCGATTCCATTATCAATTGGACAACCATCTCAGATATAAGGAAAAGTTTCTGCCTGCAGTTGAAGTTTCGCATCAAATGCTGTGTAAGTGTTAATTGTTATCGATTCCATTATCAATTGGACAACCATCTCAGATACAAGGAAAAGTTTCTGCCTGCAGTTGAGCGTTGACAGTTTTGCCTAAATGACGGAAAAGACTATGTCCTCTTTGAGCATTTATTCTCTGCTAATTTTTCATTTTTTTTTTCTTTTTTGTGTTTCTTTTTCTATCTTCAATTTTTCCTCCGTTTAGACTTGGACATGAAAAATACAGATCTCTTATTCATGCTTAGAAAGAGCCATCTCTTATTAGTTCTTTTGTTTTAGTTGATACTCCCTACGTTTTAATTTAAATAAGATAGTTTGACTCGGCACGGAGTTTAAGAAAAAGAATAAGACTTTTGAAACTTGTGGTATTAAAAGCTTAAGGGTAAAAGTTTTGTGGGGCCATGACAATTGTGTGTTTATAAAAGCTTGGTAAAATGGGCAAAATGAAGAGTTTAAAGTTGAATTATTTCCAAATTTAGAAATGTGTCATTTATTTTAGAACAGACTAAAAAGTAAAGTACCTTATCTAATTTGAAACAGAAGTACATATTATCTGTTCAAAATATGATGCAGTCCTAATGCGTTTATTGCACATTCCTGTCTAGATAACTTGGCAGTTTGTTTTGAGGATTTCTCCTTTGCTTTTCTATTTGCTCGATTTGGCCGTTGATACATTGTCATTGTTGCACTTATTTTTTAATTGAGAAGCCTTCAGTTTTTGAAATGGCAGCTTGGTTCCCTTGATGTTGCTTTGTTCTTCTAGTTTCTTCTTCGTAAAAAATTGACTGTGAGCTATGACATATTAAAACTACTTCAGTTGGCAGTAAGTTTAGGATAAAACCATGATTGTTGATTACTTGTCTAGAGGAATCATTTATGTATAGCTATACAAATGTGGGCTGCTGAAATAGTAGCACAATGATTGGCTAAGAGTTCTAACATATCATTTTCTTTTGTTTTAAGCTTGGTTTTTCTGAGTTGTTGAGAAGGGAAAGCGGTTGAGATATTTGAGTTACTCTGAGAAGGAACTTTCTATTAGCCCTGTCTGCTCTGGTTACGTTTGGCCAACGGAAAGCAAAAGACGACATTATTATTGGACTTTCTGTATTGAGTAATCTGAACTTCTGAATGTGAATGGTTAGAGCAAACTAAATGCACTGTAAAATGTACAAGAAAGGGGGAGATTCTGAGGAGAGAACGTTAAATATCAGTGAAAAGAGAAAGTGAAGTTTCAATGGTCTCTTATTTTCTTTCCTCAAGTTAGCTAGTGAAAGCTGTACAGGCATTCTTTATTTATCTGCTTGTCAATTCAGCTCCAGATTTAGGGTGGGTTCAACTAAATTTATTGTTTTTGGCTCAAATTACATATCATTGCCGCTTAACTTTGATAGCTGAATATGGTGTTAGAGATTATAGCATGTTGCTTATATGGTGTTTCTTAGTCCTTGTAAGTTCAGTTGAGCAATAATCCAAAATTAGTATTAATACAAAATAGATGGAAGCAATACTTCTTTGTAAGTTTCTTTCATCAGCTACCCTCCTTAGATTGGCTGAGCAATAATGCATCAAATTAAGCTCCAGTATTCTAAAATGGTAAGCACATGTATGACATAAGGACAATAAGGGTTTGTTTGTAAGGTACAATCAACTCTCTCTATAACAACATCATTTGTTCTGATATTTTTTGGCTTTTATAGTGAATGGTTGTTATAAACCTATAACAACATTTGATCTTTTAATAGTTTTTGGCTATTATAAACAAAAATTATCTGAATTTTGTTTTCCTTTTTAATGTTATATATAAAAAAGATACAAAAATTATTCAAATTAAAAATCTTAAAAAGATATGCGAATTTACTAATTAAATATTAAAGAAAGCTAATGCATTATTAATAAATTCGTAATGTACAAAGATTTATAACTATAAGGCACACACTTTAAAGCTATTAGAAAATTAAATTCTTTCAAGATTGATGGAAGAACTTTGAAAAATATATGTGTAGATCTTCAAATTTTAAACATTGTGCAAGATGGAAACTTCGTCTGATGGAAACTAGAAACTAAGACTATGTGTAGATCTTCCATCTCTTAAGAAACTAGAAGGAATGCAGGTTCTGGAAAATTGTCCTGAAATCGAGTTTCCTGAAGGAGGATTGCCCTTCAATTTATAAGTCCTTAACTGGTGAATGGCCAAAAGGAGTGGGGTTTACAGAGACTCCCTTGTCTCAGAGAATTAACCATCTCCCATGATGGTACTGACGAAGAAATTCCTGCTGGTGAAAATTGGGAGCTGCCTTGCTCTATTCGACGTCTTAGCACACAAAATTTGAAAACATTAAGCAGCCAAGTTCTCAAAAGCCTCACCTCTCTCCAATATCTATCTATTTGTATTTCACCTCAAATTCAGTCACTGCTGGAAGAAGGGCTTCCCTCGTCCCTTTCTTTACTAACATTATGTTGCTATGATGAGCTCCATTCACTACCGACTGAAGGTTTTTGGTGCCTCAATTCGCTTAAATTTCTAGGGATCTTTGGCTGCGATCAACTCCAATCTCTTCCAGAATCAGGGCTGCCTTCCTCCCTCTCTAAGCTGCATATCCTTGATTGCCCTAATCTCCGATCACTTGCAGAATCAGCGCTGCCCTCTCTAACCTGAGTATCTGGAATTGCCCTAATCTCCAATCCCTTACCGTTAAAAGGATGCCCTCTTCCATCTCTGAACTATATATATATCTAGCTGCCCATTGCTCAAACCACTCCTAGAATTTGAGGAGGAGGAATACTGGCCAAATATTGCTCATATTCCCTCCATAGTGATCGACAGGGAATATCTGTAATGATTATAACGAGTGGTGCTCTGATCAATGTAAGTTATTTTTTCTCTTTTTTATCTCAGCAGCTTTTTATTTTTTGGTTACTTCTATTGGCTTGTTTGTTAATTAATTATTTTCCTTTGTTAAAAGTCTTTTTGAGTAGTGTGAAGAGTCTATTGCAACTATGTTGCAGCAACAAATATGATTCATTTTTTTTTTCTTGAAAATTTTAGTTCATGTATTTCTTGATGTTTCAACTAAATAAAAATTCATGTAATCTTGTTGTTTATAGTAATGCACATTTTCACTCTTGAGCTTTGATCTGTCTAATGGACGTGTAAAATGCATTTTTTTCCTACTCAAAGGTACAGGAGACAGAATGTTTGTTTCCTATCTATAAAAGATAAAAGACCATATTAAGGTTATTATGTATGATCATCTGATCTCAAATTAGCAATTTGTTTTTCTTTGTCAGGATTTTGGTAACTTCTTGTAAGCTATTACAACTCCTTACTCAGTTGGTGAAAGGAAAGTTGTGCTGACATTCTCTATTGAATAGGCAATGACCTCAACTGTGATCTGTCATCAGAATGTAAGTCAAGTAACATACTTCTTTGCATGTAATTTGCCAGCATTTGTTCTCTTTAATCAGTCAGTGAAAAGGGCCAGTCATTTCTCTTAAGTCATCCACTGCTCTTAACTGTCAAAACTGGTTTGTTGTCCAAGTTAAACTAGGTCATCGTTTTGTGTATAGCTCAGATTGACACTAAGCTATACGTATTACACATTTTATGAAACTTGATTTTCCCCGAGTAATTCTTTCTCTACTGTGGATTAGTCTGCATAGATTTGATAGAAGTAGTTTTAAGGCTTCACTCGATTAAGATTTATTTGTTCTAACAAAATCTTCTGCTTAAAGATTTTCACTTGATTGCACCACTTCCAGGTTTACTTTCCAACATATCATAACAGATCACAAATGTAATGTTTGACAAATGAAAACCATTTTGCTAAGAGTCTCTCTAATGAATCAATAAATATTTGTACTCTTTTCCAGTTAAACCCGACCATGAAAAACGTGATCTTCTTGTCTTGATTAAGAAGAATGATTCATCCTACTGTGTGAAGTTTCATTTCCAGTAGAAACTAGAAAGAAAGAAATTTGATGGTATGTCAGAATGATGTAGCTCTCCGCTATTATAGATGTTCAATTTGCTTCCTAGGACATGAATTATGTTTTGCTCTTCATTAAACACAAAGTTCTATGCTAAAGCTCCATATAGAAATTATATTTCAATGTGTGTGTGTGTATAATAGGATTTAATAATTTGCTCTAGAAAGTAGTTAGCAAAATGTAATATTGATAAACTAGTCATCTTTTACCCTGCACATATATGTCAACCATATGTTTATTGTCTTTGGAAAATCATCTCAATTGCAATTCATGTATTCTTTGTCATATATCTCGCTCTTCATCTTACTTGATAGTTTTTAGTTCATGTATTGCTTGAACTTTCATCTCTATAGCAATTCATATATTCTTTTTCTTTCCCTTTTTCAGTGAGTTGAGCAAGGAGAAGGTGGTTTAGAGTAATGCACAAGTCCACTATTGAATGCGAAGCTCTAATAGAATTCAAAGGTATATGCGACACAAAGTTTGTCTCCTATCTATTAAAAATAGAAAATGAAAGTTGGTTCTCCTAAGCTTGGAGTGCTTTTTGACAACTGTTTATGTCCCAATTTCAGAGAATGAAGTTTTATCACTGCTGGAAGAAGGGCTTCCCTTGTCTCTTTCTAAGCTAAGGTTATATTTACCATGATGAGCTCCATCGCCTACCAACAGTAGATCTTAGGTGCCTTACTTCACTTCGATGTCCAGAAATAGCCTCCTGATATTAATTCCATTATCGATTTCAGACTGCAGTTGAAGTTTCACATTAAAGGCCCGTTTCTCAGTTTGAGAAAGGAAAAAAGCTGTGTAAGTATTAATTCTTATGTTGAGCATTTACAGTTTTGCCTAAATGACGGGAAAAGACAATGTCCTCTTTTAGTATTTATTCTCTGCTGATTTTCAATTGTGCCAAGTTTTTTAGACCAGATCTTGTTGCTCTATATGTGAAGGAAAAGCTGGGCAGAGAGTTGTCAAGGATCATTCTTATGTGAAATGTCCCTCTCAATTTCATGGACACCGACAGTGTAAGTTATTCTTTTCTTTTTCAGTAGCTCTTATTTTTTGTTACTTCTCTACGCTTGTTTTGTTAATTCTTTTTCTTTGTTAAATCTTGTGGAGCAGTGTGGAGCTTATATTGCCACTATGAAGCCGAGGAATCATCTTCAGGTCGCGTTAGATGAGAAAAATAGGTACTTTTCTTTTGTTTGGAATTTCACAGTAATACTGCTCTTCATTAGTCTGAGAAGCAAATACTATGCAATGTTTGAACAGCAATTAAAATGACTAGTCATTTGCTAGTATCGATTATATCAACTAGTGCTCATAACTACCAGTTTTTCAGTTTTGTATGTATGTTGAGAAAACATCATCTGTAGAATGGTTTAATGGCAAATTAAGAACAACTTTTCTTTTTTCTTCTATTTTATCAGGATTTTGACAACAGTATGATCAGTCACTTTGCTCTATTTTGAGAATGATTTGGCAACGATACAATGTCATTTTCTCTTGGAAGGCTCTTTCAGTTTTTAGCTGAAGTTTACAATTGATGGTCATATGCTGCTCAAACTGCGTCTTGAAATTGAGTAAATGGAGGAGTGGCCAGTGACTGCTCAATCCCCCCACTCGGTTGATCTTGAACTCATATAGCGAGCAAGATAAATAAGTGATTCTCCAAAAAATGGTGCCTATTAATTTTCAAGGCTTCTCTTGGCTTGTTTATTAATTGCTTGTCTTTTCTAATATTCTAGACTGCTATGCATCATTTATTTCTGTTGCAAAAAATTATTAGTCCCTTCATTCCCTTATTTATAGTCTCCCGTCACTTCTTGTGTAACATGAATGGTTGTTTTGACATGCAACAGTAACACACGATTTATCAGCCCTTTGATCAGTGAAAAAATTGAAACGATATAAGGCTTACAATTCTCATTATATGCTTTTGTGTACAATCATTCAAGTAGTTTATGGTCCAGTTATTGCAAATCTCCATGCTGGTACAAAATGCTGATATTTGATTCCTTGAAGCGAACTTCTTTTCTTTTGCAGAAGGAGGTTGTTTAGAATTATGTGATGCCTGAAGTNCTGCTCAATCCCCCCACTCGGTTGATCTTGAACTCATATAGCGAGCAAGATAAATAAGTGATTCTCCAAAAAATGGTGCCTATTAATTTTCAAGGCTTCTCTTGGCTTGTTTATTAATTGCTTGTCTTTTCTAATATTCTAGACTGCTATGCATCATTTATTTCTGTTGCAAAAAATTATTAGTCCCTTCATTCCCTTATTTATAGTCTCCCGTCACTTCTTGTGTAACATGAATGGTTGTTTTGACATGCAACAGTAACACACGATTTATCAGCCCTTTGATCAGTGAAAAAATTGAAACGATATAAGGCTTACAATTCTCATTATATGCTTTTGTGTACAATCATTCAAGTAGTTTATGGTCCAGTTATTGCAAATCTCCATGCTGGTACAAAATGCTGATATTTGATTCCTTGAAGC